>JABUQX010084519.1:0-25003 GCA_015478945.1 Trachelipus rathkii
ATATATTAGGGTATATATACTTGTACATTTTAAGTATTGTGGATCCCCCGTCCCCGCACCCTGGGACACTTATCTTATTAATAGATTGTGGCTAACACTCGCTAATATATATATAATAATATTATTTTGTAGCATAATTACATTATGCCATATTTATTCTATATAAATAATCTTATATTACTCACATTAAAGTAAATATGAATTCTCATAATACTAGAATTCTATTTATATCTATTCCAAATTATATTTTTTTGCTAATTTTTTTGCAAAATTAATTAAAGTTCTAAAATAATTAAAATTATTTCCAACTTATTAAATAATTTATTCATAAGTATTTATAATTCCTTCCCTCAAATCTTAAAAAACATTTTTTTCACTACATGTATTTGGATTAAAACAATTACATTATATATAATAAGTATGCTATATATATATATATATATATATCTACATAGTATTCTAGTTAATTGTTATATATATATATAGGTCTATATATCACTCTTATATCACTAATATCTTTAAAGTAACTGATTAATACATTATCTATCTATATATATATACCTATATAGATATATATATACAAAAACCTATATAACATAAATACATATATATACATATATTAATATAGTATAATATATATCATATATACTCACATTTGGCGCATTACGCCACGCATCGCATCGCGGATGTTTAAGATTCAAACATTCCGCATCGAGCATCCGCATCCGCGATGCGAAAAAAAATAAGATATCTGCTGCATCACTAATATATCTATATATCTATTATAATATATATAACTTATATTATTATATATACATTATTATTACATATAATATATATATATTAATTATATATTTCAATAAAAATAAATATTTTACAGGACTAACTTGTATATTTTCAAGTTAAAAACCCAGATTACTGCTTTTATTCAATCAAATAAACTTTAATTTTCTTCCTAATATAATACTTTAACCCTTAGATGTATAATTATATATACTACTATATTACCACTATATAGTATATATATATATATATATATATTAATATATATATATAATTATGACTAGGTATATATAAAGGGATATATAGTACTATATATACTACTATGAAATTCAGGGGCGAAGCGTCCAGTCATCTATTGATGCGAAGATTAGGCGGCGATTGACTGACGCAGATGAGATAAAAAATAATCAATTTCTTTTTTCAAATTTCATATTATTTTCACACGATTATTGCTCATGTATATATATATAATAATATTATCAATTCAACTGAATTATATATATAGTATATCATTTTATTATATATATTATATATATAATATAATATATCTCATATATATATTATACACTTATATATTATATATATAGTATGTTGATATATATATTATATATATTTATATATATATAATAGTATAATATATAAATATAGATAATATATATATTATAATATTATATATATATACTATAGTATATTATATATAATATATATATATGTTAGGTATTATAGTGTATATTATATATATATATAAATAATATATTATTATATTTATATATATATATATATAATATATTATTATATATAATAATAATATATATATATAATATAAATGCGCTTGAAAAAGCGGATTTCAATTAAATGAAATTAAATATTAATATAACATGCACCCAGGTAATCTGTAAATTTGTAGGATCATAATTGCGAGCACATTATCAGTATTTATTATAATAATGTATACACATATCCCACGCCAATCAAATTGGGAGCCAAAATGTAATACAGTGGATATAAAAAACTGGCTAGCTCATCTATAGATTTGTCGCTGAAAGACCTATTTGAACGAATTTGTTTCTCTATTAAAGCATAAGTACTATATAAAATTTAGTTGCAAACTTCGGACTTCTGAATATGTTAAAATTATTAAAAATTATAATTCAATAAATTTATTATTAGAATCAGTAAAATACAATAATAAATTTTACTCTTTTTACAAAAATAAGTCAATTAAAGTTCGTTTATTTAGAAATAAATATATACTTTTATAAAGTAAGACCTAAAAAGGCCAAAAATAAAAGAAAAAAATTAAGAAACAAGCTAAAATATTGGCAAAAAATCGTTTTCCTTGAAAGAAAACTGTATTTTAAATGGGAAACTACTTTGGAAAAATAACCTAAATATATTAATTATTTATTTTTAATTTATTTAATGCTTAATTCTATTATTACTTATAAAAGAAAAATAATAATTCTGAAATTGTTGTTATTATATATTTATAATGTACTTTATTAATATATTAATATATATTATTATTAATTATTGTAATTTTATTAATTATTATTATTAATTATATTATTTGAAAATTTAATAAGAATTTGATTTTTTTGCTGTTTTTTTTAATTTTTATTCTTCCCTTTTTTATTTCTTAATTTTAAAAAAAAAAACCTACCTTAAGAACCTCACTATCTCTCCTCCATCTCTCTCTCTCTCTCTCTATATATATATTAATAATATATATAATATATATATATATATATATAATCATAAAATATTAATATATATATATATATATATATAAAAATATATATATAAAGTATGTATATATATATAAATATAAATAATAATAATATTATATATTATATATATAATATATACTAAATATATTATGTATATATATATAATTAATAAATATAATAAGTAAAATATATTATAATAAATAAATATATAATATTATAATAATATATATAAATATAATAAAATATGTTTACTTACATAATAACTTTGTATAAGGTATCCCACAATAAGGCTGATGCGAAAGAGAGTTACTTCAATGTGGATACGTGGAGTTGGTCACTTTCTTTTTTTTGTTTATTGTCACCAACTAACTCACGGGCAGAGCCCTATTCAGTCGCGAGGGACTGTTGCACCAAGTTCATCATAGCGCAATATTACGCCAGCTTATGAGACGCAGACATGCTCACCGCAGGCTTTAACGTGAGTGATCATTTAACGAGCCTTTTAAGCGAACCACCATGAAAGATGGGAAGAAGAATTCCAAGAACAGAGGTGGCAAGGAAAGAAGGAAGCATCTCTGCTAGCGAGAACTTAGCCTGGAGTTACCAAGATTCACACAAAACTCGTGGGCAGAGCACAGCACCCCTAATGTGCTACGAACTAAGAGGCGCCGTAAAAGGTTGGTGGAACCACGGTTGGTGTAAGTTCCCTCGAGCTACCTGAACCCCTGTTGGTACCTTATATAATAGAGCAAGAAGTCTCAAAGTACCAACACTCGGCGCTCGCGCAAAAGAGAATAGACGGTAGTCATTATATATTGATTCCGTTGAAGATATACAAATGTTGACAATTTTATAAGCGCGTATTGGTCTTTATCTCGACCTCACTGTCCAAAGTAGCTTCCGGTGCTTGAATACCGCAAGAATGCCCCCACAATATAGATATGAGTTCAATCAGGACTTCCACTCACCACAACAAAGATTGGGCTGGAATCTGTAGACACCCTCGCGTGGTGTAATTCCACAAAGCCGCCTGGAGTATGGACAATGAGAAGAGGAACATAAAGCTCCACGCACCGTAATACACACACGAACTTCCAGTTTCTTCTGTAATGCGCTAGCTCTTCATGAGTCTCCGTGAGTGCTAAGTGTTGCGCGTTCGCTGTATAATGGTTTCCAAAGACATTTTTATTGTAGTAGGTATTTATTCATAGGTATCTTATAGAAAGGGCCAGGAGTGTTTGTGATTGGTTCTAACCAGAAGCACAGCACGTAGATGAGCAATCAGTCCGCATCAAGCATGTTATCCTTTTATGTAGAGAGTTTAATCAAGGTGTTTTATGACAGGGAGAGAGTATATGCTTTAGACACATGTCGAGTATTTTTATCTTTCATATAACGAGAAGTTGAATTTTCACAAGGATTGATGACTCACAGGACATCCCTAATCTCTAGTAATATATTTCTATCGTCGAGATCTGAGTCTGAGGAGAATAGAATCGAAAGCTTGACACGTAGAATGAGTTCTAAGAAGTAAATAGAAGGAGCAGACGCTAAGTATAGCAAGTTGAAGAGTGTGAGTGCCAAGTCAATAAGAGGCAATTAAGTATTCTGAGTATAGAGTTCTAGAATATGTATGGAGCTAGCCTTTAGATGAAGAAGAGATACCAGTAAATTTGAAAAGTATATATGAATGATAAAGTACAGAGAGAATATTATGTTAGCAGTGACACACAAGCACTGTATGGAACAACCATTGAAATTGTTTCAACAAAAAAGAAGAAGTTAAGTCGCTTCCATCAACCATCTCATTCCGCGCGATATTGAGCGACGTATGAGAAGAAAGACTAGACATACCTAAGCTCTAAAGTGAGAAGTGAGTAAAACACAAAGAGAGGGGAGGCTTGAGAGGCGAGTGACGTCGTGCCATAGCCCAGATCAAATGCTTATGGATATGTCGAGCGCCAGACAACCGAACGATTAAGGTTACTAAGCTAAGTCTCGACACCGTAGTATCCTAAGAGTCGGAAAATCCTATATCAATCTCAAGATTAACTATTGGAATAAGTATATCGCCATGTTATGAAACCTTGAACGCCGAAAACGACTAACACCTGTGGATCCTCGGAAAGATAGGAGAAATTAGACTTAATCAAGAATGGCCCATAGAAGAAGTGAGAGTTAAGAAGTGTTTTAAAGAATTCTTTAGATAGTATTATAAAACAAGTGTATGCACACTACTACGGGCCTGTATAAGGTTAGAAGGATCTAGCAAGCGGAAACGTTGTCCGTTTTGTATACCGGAATAGGTTGGAACAATGAAAACGTTGATTAACGCACTAGAACTGGGAAGAGGAAAGATTTCAGTAATATAAAGAGTTTACACGCGCGCATAGCAGCACATATAGTTGCAAATAACTCTGGTCAGAATAGGGGTGGGGTCCATCACTAACAGATAAGCCATCGATTAAACTCATAAACTACAGGCGCACGCATAATTGCCTATAAACGAGAGTTAATTGCCACGACGCGACTTTCTCAAGAGAGATGTCTATATGTCGATATTATGAAATAAAGGAGTCCCTGATACATCAGAGAGAATCACTGTGTACCTGACGAGAATCTAACGACTAGTAATGTTCTTCACTATATACAGGTAAACTAGTACGAGGCTTGGACACCTGAGAGGATTAATATGTAAAGGTAAGAAGAGAGGGAATATCGATTTATTGCCCTCTCGAGTAGATATTGAGTCTACTCGATGTGATGAGTTACGATAAGACATTATACATATGCGTAGCGCCCATGAGCAAAGAGCTATTAAGGGCACTGATTTCGTTTCCAGGTTGGTTAGGAGGCTTATCAGCAACAGAGCCATCAGATCGAATAAGAGGGGAAAATTATGGATCTTAATAAACCAGGAAATTGATATTGGAGAACTGTATTTTTAGGCAAGAGGCGAGAGTCTTACCGCATTGTGTCTGTTGAGCTAAATGTGTCCATGAATCCACTAGGAGGTTAGGCACTTTTCGTTACATATGAATAGTCGCCCCGCTTTTGCCGTCGAAGAGTATCCCGCCATGCATATCTGAGATTTCATAGCTCCAGATGATATATTAAAATAGAGGTATAGTCGAGACGCATGTTGATTTCCTGATTAGGTGAGCCAAGCAGCACGAAATGATATAATAATAGTACCTCCCGTTCCTCGATTACCCCCGATACGACGCGCTGTATCTAGCCTGATGTGCCAGTATGAATCAAAAAGCACGAATCGACACCACTATGATCTATATGAGTAGAAAGATGAAAATTTAGTTCGACAGCAAAGAGAAAATGGAAAGGCGATGAGCTGCATATAATTCCTTACAATTTCTTAGATTTATTAATGTTAAAAAAAAAGATAAAATTTTTCGCACCTACAGAAAAAACCGTCAAAAAAAAAAAAACAGGTTTAGGGTTTAACTTCTTCAGTCACTTACCTCTATTTATAAAAAATGCCTTATTAAGTGCAAGAAGGCCAGTAGACACGTCCATATCACAGAGTCAACAGCCAGGCGAGAGCTTTTCCAATATATCTATTGTTAGCTCAATTGTAATCGTGACTCTTCGCGCCGCTACACGCGCTCGCCCCAATGCATTAAGACTGTATCAAAGTGGCCATATGAAATATAATCGAGTCTAATATAGTTGGCCAGGCATTTGAGTATCACATGTTTCGGAGAGGAACAGCCTATTTCGGGTAAGATATATCTAGAATATTAGACAGGTTGTGGCTCTATATTCTATATAGCTCTATAGTAGGTCAGCGAGAATCTCGCGCGTTGACATGAACTTCTTATATGACGAGCGAGGAACTTAGTGTGATATCATACTATACGCTGGCGATAGTGTGACGTTCAAGTAAATTCGGTTGCGCATTTCACACGAGTGTTTTCTGTTGACATTAGCAAAACCAGTGTATTGCTAACTACTAAATGGGCAAAAATTCATCCAAATCGATAGGGGAAACTAGTGGAAGTAGGTGGTGTCCCACAGGGTTTCAGAGCTGGGGTTACTAATTGTTTCCTCATATATATAAAGTGATTTAGACCATGGCCTTAAATGCAAGGTTTCTAAGTTGGCAGATGATCCCCAAAGCTGCTCACCGTCAGTACTAGGGAAAAACGAAGGCAGTGTTATCACGCCAAGATTCTACTATACTGATCACTTGATCAAATCTCATCTTGGGATGGGCCACGTATAGTGGCAAATAGAATTTTTTATCAGTTAATATATTGTCATATGGTTCGCGTCACCTAGGTTTTCTCATAGAACAGTTTTAAATCCTTGCGAACTAGTTGAATGTGGGACCTTAGAGCTTGAGGGGTCATGTGGTACCACAGAAAAAGATATACGCTGTAAAGTACGTAGGGAGGGGATATTGGATTTCCCCCAAAAACCACCTGCAGACGACGTAAAAACCCACCTGACCTTTTTTTATATCTGACCTTTGAACTGTCTTCTCTTTGGGTCCGGAAATTTCTCTACCCTCCTGCCTCCTGACCCTTTTGGGCCTTGACCTTTTTGGGCATTGCATCTATTTTCTTGGGCCTCGTAAGATGCCTTCTCTTTGAGAGACACCCAATTTTTTCTAGCCGGTTCGCATTCTCCGCTTATTTTGTATATGCACAATTGGGTTGCTACACATTATATGGGCACCCTTAAATTTTTATATTGTGGCAACCCTAATTTTTTTGTATCTGCCGCGACAACCTCTCAAATTTTTTCGGCCCAACCCTAATTTTTATATGGAGCACCCTCTCGACGAAGGGTTTGCGTCCAAAACGGCTCGCGTACGCACCCGTTCTCGTACCCGTGTCCCACCGACTAATTTTTTCTTTTTTCTCAGCCACTCCAATCCTTTGGTCTTCCATGGTTCAATTTTGGCCCCACCCTAATTTTTTGCCACCCTTTTAGGGGCTTAGCACTTTTTTGATGTCTTAAACCTTGTTTGATGCCCATGATATTTCGGCCTTGACCTTGCAGGATACCATAACCCAGTCACCCCGCCCAACGCTAATTTTTTTTTGGGCCACTCGTGTCCCACCCGTCACATATTTCGTTCCTATAACTTTAACGTATGTATCGGACCCTAGTCCTACACTTAGACACTCTAGCACTACACATCTCACACAAGCCACACACCACAACAGCTTATCACACACCACCACACACACACACACATTCACTATGACACTTAATACCACCACCCTTCACTATACCACCCTCCCATAACATTTAACTCCACATAAGACTCACTTACATTCGCACTTATACACACCACACCACACACACTACATCACAACTACATACGTGGGCCCTTTAAGTCATGATATCATATGACCTATCTGTTTTGAATCTCCTCACGTTGTTAGGGACCTTGTATGTCAGTGGACACGCTTATAAGCGACGAACAAGGACCCGAGGCACTCAGATTCCGGGACCTTATGACTCGAATTTACACACAACGATATAACGCACATGAATATCGATACTATCTTCTCTGAGTGAATCTTTCGAAGTTGTATCGTCACGGTATAAGTAAATTATAACTACTAGCTTCATACTACTCACTGGTTACTACTACACTTCACTAGTATATTTACATACATTTACTAACTTATACTACTACTACCTAACTTATCATTGCACACATCTTATAATAATAATATATCTATTAATTATATGTGAGTAATAAATTTAATGAGCTATATATAATAATAATCTTAATATTATAATTACAATAATATGTAATGATCTATAGATAAATTGGATAATATAATTTAAAAACGCCAAATAATAACAATAATATATCAATGTATTATAAATCACAGCATAATGAAATAATGAGATAAGCACTAATAATATATAATTTTATATATAACTTTAATTAATTTAGAATGCTAAATTAATTAATCATATATCAATAATTCAATAATAATAATACACCCACTAATAATAACTAAATAATAATTATTCAATAAAATTAATAACCTTATAATATAGATAAACTAATTTTATTATATATATATATATAATATATATAATAATATATATATACCCCATATATTTATGTAATAATTTTATTATAATCATATACCTATATATATATATTTACTGTTATAAAATAATAACTATATAATAACATTCTAAATTATTATAACTATTATGATATTAGTATATATACAATAATTTCTGTTATTACTTTATACCTATATATTCATATATATATGGTCAGTCACTCGCTTTATATGATAGCGTCCCACAATCAAATTATCTCAAAAACTACACCTAGCTAGCACGGGACATAGGATACTTTGCTGGACTATGCTCTGGTCTTACACTCTTTAAGTGTCTAAACATAAAAAATATAACAAAAACAAAAAAAAAAACAAAAAGAGAGAACAATATAAAAATAATAATCCTATCAAAAAACTACAATAGCTACAGGGAAAACGAATACATTTTTGGGATAAGCAAAATTTTAAGTTAGGATAATTTAAAAAAAATTAATAATAAAAAATCATTAATATTACACTTTATAGAATATATTAGAAAGCCATCTCACGCAGATACTCTTTTTTAGTTAGCGTGTGTCACACAATAATATAGAACAAAGTTTCTTAAGTCCTTTGCTAGCAGCAGAAGAGGGAATATTGCCAAATGTTATGCAAATTGGATGATTCTATGTATGCCTATTATTTCATGAAAATGGATTGAGTTAGGCAGGAAGAGTCAGTAACTAGGCCAAAAACTCTTGGTAACATATCATCTCAACCTGAAAACATAGATGAACGGATGTTTATCTGAAATTTCTCATCAAAACTACCCGAAAGCTCCTAATGGAACTCTTTTTTTAAACATTTTCTACTAGAATGCTGCTATTTAGAATCATTTAGAATTATATCCTGGGTATGTTTGAGGGTTCAATCAAAAAGCATAAAACACCAACTGCAGAAAAATGTTTGCCTCTATCAGAGAGAGCTACAAAGAGGC
Organism: Trachelipus rathkii; assembly: GCA_015478945.1. Taxonomy (NCBI): domain Eukaryota; kingdom Metazoa; phylum Arthropoda; class Malacostraca; order Isopoda; family Trachelipodidae; genus Trachelipus; species Trachelipus rathkii. Next base: position 9,549 of record JABUQX010084519.1, read on the forward strand.
CCTCTTATAAGTGCTCGCACATAAACCTTGACTTACTTCTATTATAACTATCCAATTTATTTATATTTTACATTTTACCTTTTACATTATTAAAGTTCAGTATTTTATATTTTAGTTCTACACTTTACAAATTTTTGTCATAGGTACCTTAAGAAAGGGTCTCTCAATATATATATTATATATATATATATATCTAATATAATTATATCATGTATTTATATATACTATATATATAGTCTACATATATATAATTACCTATATATATATAATATATATATATATTATATATATATATATATATATATATATAAATATAATTATTATATATATAAGTATATAGTAGGAGATATAATATAGTACTATAATCATATATATAGTATATTATGCGACGCAGTTATGTTTTACGACTTCGTCAGTTTTGATCATTTTTTTTTGTTTTTTCTCAATATTTTTTAAATTTATGATCCTAACAATCATTTAAGTGGTGACGGACATGATTCAAAATATATGGAACCTTGTCGGTTTTAAGTAGCAGACTTCTTTGAATCTCTTAATTTTTTTTTTTAACTAAAGAATACCCCTGGGTAAACCGATAGGGTAAACCGCAAAAGATGGCAGGAGTCGGGTTTCTCGGCCTTCCAGGGAACGACAGGTATGGAAAACGTTCCCCCTCCTGTGTTCCCCGTCTAGAGCTGTTACCCTCCTAGATTTTTTTTTTTTCTTACATTTATGCAATCGGATATTATGCTGATTCCAATAGATTGTAATTTGGTTTTTCTGTAAGTGGTCGTACTTTTCCGCAGATATTTCCCTACCATTCTTACCCTTAATCTTCTATTTCATTTCTTATGTTTGCCTTAAACATTTTTGATATAAATGGTGATTTTCTCAAGAAAAAAAATGTATTTTATTATTAATAAGATTATATTTCGAATCTTTTGAATCATGTCCGCACTATTTAGACTATATATATTCATTGTTGGTGACATTTCATAAATTCTGTTTCATAATCCAATTCCGCCATAGCTTTTTCCTATCCATCTTGTCAAAGGCTTTTTCAGGATCCACAATACTCAGCACATACACTGTTATAATACATAGAGAGCCTAAAAAAAATCAAAAAACTGCCGATCGAAATCGTGGGTGTTCATTATATATATACTATATATATAATAATATATGATTATATGATAAATATTCTAGCCATTCTGCCAGTATATACTCATATATATATATATATATATATATAATATTCATTATATATATATATCCATACCTTAATATTTATATATATATTATATATATATAGGGTATATTTTATATTATTATTAATACACTATATTATATATATATATATAATATATATATATATAATTATTACCACTTATATTATTATATATAATATAATATATCTACTATAGTAAGGCCCATATACTATATATTCCTCGGCCAGACTCTAGAAGAGCCCACAATCCATACTCAAACCGTACATAAACCCACTACCTTGTAAAAAAGTGAATAACATTGAATGGAATCCTGAGCATAATATTTTCTAGACGCGGGAAACTGTAAAAAAAAAAAACATATTATCAGATTTCAAAAACTACACAATAGCTACAGGGAAAATGGAATATCACTCATCATGTTGGAGAGCGCTTCGTTAATAATTTTGTTCTCACAGTGTAAATGTAAAACATAAACACAACAAAAAAAAAAAAAATTACAACATTTATATTATTTGAGCTATTCTATTTTGTTTTGGTGGTGGCTTGCTGGTATCCATCTAGTTATATTTCAACTCTATATATACAATACATAAATAATATATATTATTTATATTATTATATATTAATTATTTAATACCTATTTTATATATATATAATAGCTATATATATATATCTCAGTATATCTCATTTATACCTCAAATCTAATACACTCAATCTATTCTATATTATATATATATATACTATATTACTAATATATATTATTACTTATATATATATATATACCCAAGCTTTTATACCCCTATCTATATATATATATATATATATATATCTATTATTTGTAAAGGTATTACACGGCAAATTTAGGGGGCTCGAGCCGACGGGGAACACAGGGGGGGAACGTTTTCCATCCCGTAGGGGAGGGCGGAGAACCCCGCGACACCCAAATACCAAAGAGCGGGGGGTTCCGAGACCCTCCCCGGAAGGGGGGAAATTAGTCCTACCCGTAGTTCCCGGAAAGCCGAGAGACCCCCGACTCCTGCCATCGGTGCGGTAAATACCCTTGGGGTATTCTTTTAGTTAAAAAAAGCAAAATTTCAATAGAAAGTCTATTTATTTAACGAGGAACCCAATAAAAGGTCTCTAATAGGCCTTCTAATCATATTACTATAATTATTAAACAAAAATTTTTTTTTTTTTATAACATTTTTCCTATCTCAAAATTATTATAACTAGGATTCCAAAAATGTAATCCTTTTCGCTGTAGCTATTTAGTTTTTTATTTGTATTTTTGTTTATATTTATTTTTTTTTTTTTTTTTTTTACATTTTCCGCACTAAAATTGGACCAGCCATTCCAGCAATGTATTTCTTTTCCCGTAGCTGTTGTAGTTTTTGAGATATAGTGTGGGCTCTTTCTGTAGGCTGACCATATATATATATATAAATTATATATATAAATATATATATATATATATATATATATATAATATATATAGTATACCGGAAATTTATGACACTATCACTATATACCATATTATATATATAATATATTAATATATATAATATATAATTAATATATACATATATATTATACTTTATATCTATTCTTATAATAGCTATAGATATGCCTAACCTATAAGCTTCTATATACATAGTCTATATAAAATTATTCATCTACTAATACTAATTCACTTTCAATAGATATTTCTTTACTACCTCTAACCTCATATATACTATATTATATATCTATTTATTCATACCCCTATAGGACAAAGTTACTTAAACGCCCACACGGCACGGGAGCTCGGATCAAGAAAAAAAAATTTCACAGGTAGCATCTATGATATATAAATAGATGTTCCTAGGGTCGAAATGAATTTTTTTTTTTTTTTTTTTTTTTTTTTTTTTTTTTTTTTTTTCTTTTTTTAACCTGTTCTAGGGCCGAAATTATATATATTATTTTGAAAAGGTATTAAACGGCAAATGTAGGGGGCTCGAGCCGAAAGGGGAACACAGGGGGGGACGTTTTCCATACCCCGTAAGGGGAGGGGCGGGAGGAACCCCCGCGACACCCAAATACCAAAGAGCGGGGGTTCCGGAGACCCTCCCGAGGGGGGGAATTAGTCCTACTCACCGTAGTTCCCCGGCTAGGCCGAGAGACCCACGACTCCTTGCCCATCGGTGGGCGGTATACCCCTTGGGGCGTATTCTTTAATTACAATACTTTCCTTACTAAAAATCTTATACCTATGGATTCTTCACAATAAATGTACTCTCCTCTATTACTGCTTCTAAGTTTATTGTCGTATCTTTTTGAGAATGTATAGTTGTTGTTTTTTTCCTCATTGTTTTCTTTTTTTCTTTTTCTTGCTTTCTTGTTCGACCCCAAAACGTCTATTTATGTATCAAAGAGGCTACCTGTGAAAATATTTTTTTTTATGTGATCACGAGCTCTCCCCCGTTTCGTGTGGCGTTAAAGTAACTTTAACCGATTATATAAAATCATATAATTTATATATGTTTCATAATAAAACCTATATTATATATAGTTATCCTCTTAATATACTTAAAGTCTGAGCTTTATTTAACACTTTAATTTATCTTTGGACACAATCCAAAGTATATATAATAAAGTATAGTTACTACAATACAATAAGTTCTGAATTTTGGCGCATACCTTATTATATAATATATATATATATTAATCTACCATATAAATAATAGTATATTATATAATGATATATAAGGTCAGCCTCCAGAAAGCAACATGCACGTAACAAAAAAAAACATAACAGGTACAGGAAATAAATAACAATTTATTTAATCAGGAGACACTGTTCACCAAATCGCAGACATAGCATAAAAATACCAAAGGAATAAACGTTGCACATTCTATAAAGAAAAATCACGTAGTCTTTATAAAATGTTGAAGAAAAAGACCTTTGTCATGATATTTACGCCGCGTTTAATATTCTGAGAATTAAGAACTCGCTACTTTCACGAGTAGCAGACAAGACAAAGTGGCCCAAATTGTTGAACTTTCTCTCTTTTATACTCTAAGCAAATCCCACACGGTTGGATAAACAGGTAACGATAGCACGAGTCGGAGGGCTTTCTCGGGACCGTACCCGGGGGACGACCTCTGTCCCCACTCACATGTCCCTATCCCCCGTCGGCCCGAACCCCCTAAAAAGGATATAAAATGAAAAAATATAAATAAGATCATTTCTACCAAAGCGTAACTTAAATGAGTACCTCTCTGAGTGGTAGATGTTCTGAGCCCACAGTAGGGGGAAAGTAATGACGGATTCAAAGGAGTCTATCTTCCACTACGAACGCGTTGCTCTGATCTAAAAAATCTCTATAATAGTTATATTGTAAGGTGGTATTAATAAATATATTTTAGAATATTCAAAATTATCAGATTTTTTTTTTAAGTTCCATCGATGAATTGCTTGCTTAAAATCAAAAATGTTACTTTTTATTTTCCTGTAGCCGTTTTAGTTTTTTTGTTACACAGCATGCATGAATGCGTTTCTGGAGGCTGGCCATATATATATATAAATATTATCTCATAAATTATAGGACATACTCATAATATGATATGTACATTATAGACTATATATATAGAAACATTCTTATTTAGGGATGGCATATATATATATAAGCTATATACTATATAATATAAAAATATTACGGATTTATAATTATATATATATAATAATTCAGTAATATATCTATATATATATATACTATAGATAGAATTTATATATTTATGTAGCTCTATATATATATCATATTATATATATAATATATATGCGAATATAATTATATATATATATATATATATATATATTATAAATATATATATATATATCTATAATATAATTTTTGAGTGAGAGCGATATATATATAATCAATTTTTTCTATATTAGGTATTATCATGTGAATAATATAATATATATATATACTAATAGATATATATTTATATATATATACAGTAATTATTATTTTTACTTTTTTTCTTTCAATATTTATCTTCCTTCTATCATCACCATAGAATGGGAGTAATGGTGCGTAAAACGAGTCATCGGAAAAAAAAAGGAATAGAAGAACATTAGACAATTAAGTCCTGAAAAGAACAGCCCTAGCCTTACCGTCCCTCCTCTATACCTATTAATTTAGTGAGCAATCTGAGTCCAGCATACAAGAAAATCACAACACATTAATGTTCTTCTCATGAGACACGCGACGGACCCGAGCGATGGTGATCCGTCAAATGTAAGGGTTCATCCCTTGGCCCAGGTGAGACACAACTACCCCCTCACAATCCCCCCCGCCATTCACTCCTATTATGCACCTTTATTCTCGCCTCTGCCAAGCGTCACAATTTTATACTACACACCTCTCTCCTTCAGACTCAATCGACTCAATCCACTTTCTCTATGGTCTCCCAGCCGGTTGGTTTCCACAACACTCGCCACTATCCATCCCGCCTAACCAAGGACTATCCTTTGCTCTTTCCACATGACCAAACACCAAACCATCTCAATTTAATTCTCTGCATTTACACCTTTCTTCAACCAACACAACTCTCTAATACGTTCATTCCTTCATTTTAATCATTCTCTTACACCTAGCAATGCCCCTACAGATTTCCATCCCCTGAACACAGAAACTTTAGATCTACATACTTCTTAATTACCAGACCATAGTCCCCTCATACTATACACATACACAGGTAACAACATACCCTCATTAAGACCCTAGCGCACTCAAGACTTAGGTCCCTTTACATCCACAAACGATTTAATTGCATCCCAGCAACCTTTCTGCCAGTTCACACAAACTTCCTGCTAACACTCTGCATCATCCCGTTCCCTTCTCATTCCAACACATTCCCTAAATATTTAAACTCAGACACTTGTTCCCAGCCTGATCACCATCTAACATACTTCACACTGAGGGACTGTCCTCACTCACAAACCATAACCTTTACTCTTATCTACGTTTACTTTCCAAACCCCTCCTTTTACATACCCCTGATAAATCTCTCTACCATCCTCTCAAAACTCTCTTCAGATTTCGCCACACAAAACCAAAATCATCCCACATATAATAGGGAGGGCAACCTCCACTCTCTTCCATTTTTCCATCATTCTAACACCATTTCCTGCCATCCCCGCCTCGAATTCTTCATAATGCACATCCATATAACAAATTTAATAGACGAAGGAGACATAAACACATTCAGCCCTGTCTCACCTCCGCTATTAATCCTAAACCAATCACAATTGACAACCATTTATTCTTACACACGCTTCACTAATCGTCATACATACTTTTGGATTCATTCAGAAGCCCTACCACCAACACCATATATCATAACACCTGCCATAGAGCTTCCTATTAATCCTCTATAAAATGCGCCCTGTTGCAAATCCGTAAAACTAAATACAAATTTATTCTTCTTCTCCCTCCTTTTACTTCAATCATTTTTGTTTTTCAATGCAAAGATTTGGATTGTACACATCCTTCCTGCCCACTCCTAAAGACACCTTGTTCTTTACCACCAATCAGTCCTTCTGTCACTTGACGCACTCTTTCGACCGAAAACACCAGCATATATCTTCCCTACAAACACTCAAATAGACACTAATTCCCCACCTATAAATTACTAACAGTCCACCCCTCTCCCTCACCGCGTTATATAAGGGTAACTATTACTGCTCTCCTCCATCAAACTATACTACCCTCCATAAACGCTTTTGTTACACAACTTTCAAATCATCAACTGATACACCCATGCTTATCTAAAACCCTTCCGTTCTTGATCTTATTTTTTCACTTGCAGCTATTTTCATTCTATATCTCCACGATCTTACCTCTTCAACTTTCTCACTCTACCCATTTACCTCTCTCTTACTTAAATTACTCTACTAATTACTTCATTCTCAAAATATCTATTCCTTTTTGCAGGTACCATCAAACCCACAACATTCACTATTCCCCTCTTCATTACTACCAATGCTTATACACTTTTCGAAAGTATTATCTTCAGTATCACCTTCTCACATCCATTTCATCAGTTAACGAAAGCACCATCCCTTTTCATTATTCTACAAGCAGATTTCCCACTTAATTCACATTCTAAACCTTTCCGCGCTTTTCTTCTCAGAAGAGGTGCTCCTGCCTGTTAATTTCACCCTTGTAAGTCCCGGAATCATCCTCAGCTCCAAACTGACTACATATAATTTTACCTCTTTGTGTATTTTCTCCTACTATGCAACTATAAATCTATGGTGAGTTTTCCTTTTCTCGTCTTAATATAATTTTTCCATAAACCTCTTTTACTTTTTAAACTTCATATAATAATATATAATATATATAGAGATAATATATATATATTTATATTTTCCCGAGTATATATACTTTTTCAGGAGGGGACTAAAAAGCTATATAAATATTATATATATATATATATACTATATATATATATATATATATAATATTATATATATATATTATATATATATATACTATAATAAATTCAGATCATATATTATTATATAATGATCAATATAAATAAATATATATATATTTATGAGTCTTCTATAGTATAAAGTATATATATATATATTATATATATATCACTATATACTATTATTATACTATATATATATATACATATATATATAATATTATATATACTTATCATATATTATAATATAATAATACAATCGTCCCAGGAAGGACTTTCTCGTCCTGTCAGTTGGACCAGCAGTTTCTTTCTTCTGGCCCGAAACTCTGTAACCCTAAGAGCCACTCTAGAGATCCATTTTCTCGGCAGCAAATGATTTTCCAAACGCCAGTTCCTTCTGAGTATAAACACTCCTCAGTGTTTACAGGGTTTTTAGCTTCTTTTCAAGGTAGAATAAGCATCTTCTTCTTTCATAGGCTCAAAATTTCGTTCTCACCAGTAACTCTTCAGATGATCGTGTTTCTAGGTTGTGCCAGTGGGATGAGAAGGAGGAGGAGGAGGAGGACAATAACAATGACTAATTAGTAATTACACAATTAGGTTAGGTATATATATAAATATTATATATATATATATATATATATATATATATATTTATATATATATATTATATATATTATAATCATATATATATATATATATATATATATATATATATATATATGTAAACAAAAATATTCAAATTAAATTGAAATTATTTTTTAATTTGCTCGCCAAATTATTTTTTGTACATATCTAAGACTAATACAAAATGCGCCTTAGCATATTGTACATTGTTTTTAAAATTTAGGGATTAAAAACAAACAAAAATCTTAGGGTTTGTAGTCCTCTTAATTGCGCTGATTGTGGAATTGCTGGAATTAGAGAGCATGCGGATATCGACTATAGGCATTTCCGCTAACTGCAATTTCCGAAACTTTTTTTCAAATTATTTCGTAATCCGCAATTTCGCAATTTTTTTTGGTAGTCCGCATTGCGGAATTGTGCGGAGACTGCGCACAGGGATCTTTAAATGCGGAACGCCCGAACTCTGATATATACTACTATATAAAGTATATATAAGTATATATATATATATATATATATATAATATATATATATATATATATATATATATATAACATATATATACTGAATTATATATTTCTTACATTACACTTACTATACTTATATATATATATATAGATTATATATATTATATATAAATCTATATATTATATATATATTATATATATTATAATCATTGTGTATTATATAATTATGATATATATATATATATTATATATATATATATATATATATATATACTATATAATATATATATATATATCAATATATCTTATGTATGTGTTATAATATTATATATATATGATTATCAGTCTATATATTATATATATATATGTAAATATACATATAATATATATGTATATATAGTATATAGTATAATTATATAATATATATATAATATATCTATATTATATATTATTAGATAATAGAGTAATATTATATAATATAATTATATATATATATACATATATTGTTGTCACTCCACAATTGACATCTCTACCATGTATTTTAGATGTCCCCAAAGACTTAGTGACATTGGGAGCAAAATGTTTAACCCATTCACTCCCAACCTCTAAAGTAGTTTATTTTCACTTTCTTAACTGACTATTACTCTGGTAATCTTACATCGGTATGATATAGTGTGAAGCATGGAATGACACAAAGGGGAACTTACAAATGTTACATGAATAAACTGTTTTTCTAAACTTTCTTTTTTGAAGAGCACAGTAATTTACCTCTTCTTTGGCGATTTTTTTATTTCATCATTACTTCGATGTGCTTAGAAAGTGAATCTACCGTTTAGAACAGCCATGGTTTATCTCTTAAAGTAAATTGTAAAAAAAAACAGATCTTTTGCGCCGATCCAATAACTTTCTCAGAGGTTTTTTCAAATATCTCACATCACGCTATTAGTTGTAATTAATCCAGGAGTGTTTCTTATTATTTTTTGTATGTACAGTGGCAGTTTTGAATGCATATTTCGACAAATTCTAAAAAAAAACTTATTTGTAATATTTTTTTAGTCCTTTTCGTATCATGGAAGCTACAGATGTAATCTGATCCGATCCATTAAATCTACACTAGCCATATGATCTTTTTTATACTTTAAGCATAGAGTAGGTTTAAGACATTCTTTACCAGCTACAATAACACGCTCCAAAGATAGAGCTATCACAGAGTGTGCTTAGCATGTTAACGTATTTTTATCCCTTCCATTTAACGATGCATAGATTTTTTCAAAAAGATTTGCTCAATAATTTTCTCCTTTTGAGCTTTCTTACTGCACACCATGGTGACATCCTTTTCTGTTAAATCGAACAGTGCCACCTTCATCAGTGGCTCTTGAAGTCAAAATTTTGAATAATTCGGGGGATGAATAAAAATTGTTTATTCCTATACAATATCCTTTATCGATGAGAGGTTCACATAAATTAAGAACAATTTTAGTAGACTTTGTCAGGTCATTCGGTAGGCCTGGAATACCACATGGATACTGAGTCTCCTTTCCTGTATATACCGCAATATTCCACACATATCCAGATTTAGCTTCGGCAAGTATGAAGCTCTTCATACCAAATCACGCTCGTTTTAACGGAATATTCTCTTCCATCGTAGTCTTCCTTTCCATTGAAGGAAGAGCTTTGTCAATTGATATATTTTGTTCAGGGATATAATTTGTTTTAAATTTACTCACAAAGAGTTCCAGAATTTTTATAAATGTAAATATTTGAGAATTATCTTAAACCTATCTCTTGCAATTATTGTTCCAAAAATAAGAGTATGCAAAAGAGAATTTGTTGAATGGTAAAAATCTATATTAGGTTTCTGTATGATTCCTTGAAGAATAACTAGAGCAATAAACACCCTTATCTCCTCTTCATTTGTAAGCTTCCACAGAAGGTCACGACTATATATATATATATATATATATATATATATATATATATTTTATAATTACTATATATATATATAACTATATAGTATATATATATAATATATATATATATATATATATATATATATATTTGCAAACTTTTTTTTTATTTCAACTTATTTAGGACAGTAAAATTTATAAAAGTTATCCATGAAACGAAGCTCTTAATGAAACTGATTTACTTTAATAAACAAATGCTAGATATAAAAGTTACCAATAAAATACAAAGCAAGAACTGCTCTCTGTTAAAATATTTTATTCCTACTATTTATGAGTTAAAGACACAATTGTTTAAATGAAAGTTCGTTTACGAAAGTGTGATAATGTCGAATCCTTTTTTTATATATATATATATATATTAAAAAATCTATTTATTTTTATAAGCCATTATTTAGTTAATATAATACTTATAGTATATAAACATATATTAATATACTAAATATATATAATATATATTATATATATTATATATTATATATAGAATATATATAGTATAAATATAATATAAAAAATCTATTTATTTATGGAAGCCATTACTTTATATTTATTAACTAACATACAGTGAATTTATTTAAAATATTAAATGTATATACAAATTAGAATATTAGAAAGAATACGTTTAAATCTTTTTGAGCTTCGCAATAATACAATTTTGAACGACGATTTGCCTTCTCAAAAAAGTCACGTATCCAAATATTTTAATTTACTTAAATAATTTTAAGAAAATGGACAATAAAAGATTATTGAGTTAATAAATATATTTATTTATATTGTATAATATTATTTAATTACTTTTAAGTGTTTAAAATTAATTTAATAAGCCTAAATAGTTTAAATGCTTTTTTCTATATTTCGAAGAATTTGAACACATGCCGTAATTAAAATATCGTTTTAATCTACCTTCATAAATGGTATTTAAAGATTTCTAAAGCTTCAGTAATTAATTTTAAGATGTAAAAAGTAGTAATTAGTTCTGTTCTGTCGCCCATAAAAGGAATATTAATGATAAGAATAATTTTAGGCTTTAAAACGTTTCTTTTCAGTTTGTAAATAAATATATTTTTCTTACTTATTAAAAATAGATTATTTACCCTTTATTTTCAGGGAAGTAAGATTAATTTAGAATTATTTCAAAAAAAATAATTTCTTTAAATTGTATGAAAAATATTTAAGAATCATTTCATTTTTTATTTAGTAATCTATTTGTATAAACTTCTTTGAGGAATATAAGAGGCTTGAGACTTGCTGATTTTAGAAAGCGACTGGAGTAAATCTCTAGGCTCTCTCAAAAAGGCAACTGTAGTTCAACTACTTTAGAGTGACAATAGTCTCTCAGCCGAACCTTTTGACAGGGTTATCAGTGGTGGCTGGAGCTCAACCACTATCCACTCAGTGGTTGCTGGTGGTAGGTCCCTCTCCAGGTAGTGGTGGTTACTGACTAAGGCCTTCAGCCTTTCCCCAATTGAATCAGTGGTAGCTGATTCCCAACTCACTTCGAGTTCCCCAGGGCTATCAGTGATGGCTGGAGCTCAACCCCTATCCACTCAGTGGTTGCTGGTGGTAGGTCCCTCTCCAGGTAGTGGTGGCTACCGACTAAGGCCTTCAGCCTTTCCCCAATTGAATCAGTGGTAGCTGATTCCCAACTCACTTCGAGTTCCCCAGGCTATCAGTGATGGCTGGAGCTCAACCCCTATCCACTCAGTGGTTGCTGGTGGTAGGTCTCTCTCCAGGTAGTGGTGGCTACCGATTAAGGCCTTCAGCCTTTCCCCAATTGAATCAATGGTAGCTGATTCCAAACTCACTTCGAGTTCCCCAGGGCTATCAGTGGTAGCTGTAGCTCAACCCCTATCCACTCAGTGGTTGCTGGTGGTAGGTCCCTCTCCAGGTAGTGGTGGCTACCGACTAAGGCCTTCAGCCTTTCCCCATTGAATCAGTGGTAGCTGATTCCCAACTTACTTCGAGTTCCCCAGGGCTATCAGTGGTGGCTGGAGCTCAACCCCTATCCACTCAGTGGTTGCTGGTGGTAGGTCCCTCTATAGGTAGTAGCGGCTACCCTTCAAGGCTTTCAGCCTTTCTCCACCCAATCAGTGGTTGCTGTTGGGCTATATCTTATATTTCCAGGCAAATTAATTAATAATCCCTGGTGAGATATGACCACCAATAGATAGTTTACGCCTATCAGGCTCTGCCTCCAGAACAGATTTAAAATTTCCCCACGGACGGCAGTGTTGCTGGTCCCACAACTCATTGGAGTATTCCCAGGACTTGCGACAGTGAAATGGTTGTCGAGGAGTTCAACCCATTTATATTCTTTTACTCCACACGCAGTGTGGTTGCTGGTGAAGGTTAGGTCCTCAGATACGAATAGGGTTTCTGGAGCTATTAGGCACTTACTGCCCTTCCACCGCCGGACGAAGCTGGTTGCTGGTCCCATCTAACTCTATTGGAGGTTCACAGAACTCGCAAGAAAAATGGTTGCGGAGTTCATCAACCCCTACATTTATTACACTGCAGCTGTGTTGCTGGTGAGAGGGATACACAATTAGATAGCCTAACGGATTAAATCAGAGGCCTTACTGCTTCCCCCGACACGCAGTTGGTTAGCTTAGCCGTTTTCCAACAATCACTGTTTAAGAGTTTCAAACCCTATACAAACGCAAGTGTTTTGCTGGTGTTAGGGTATTTCCTCCTTATCGTTGTAATGTAACCACATATTTTTAAAGTATACATAAAAACCGTATTATTATATAATTGTTCCTAGCCTACTTTTCAGTTCAAGCTTATTGTGCTTGGCCATCATGAGTGCCATCGACCCAAGGCCAAATGAAATTCTTACATAATTATATAAACCTGCCACTAACCATCGTCAATAAATATTTCTTAATCCGTGTGATCTATCCCTCGAGCGAACCAGTAAATAATATAGTTAGAACTCTTTGCTGGTGTTATGGAATATCCCTCCCATGGTATTACCTATAATTTAAGTCTACATACCGTATTTTATTATATTTTCTTAGTTTATGTCATTTAGATTTAGTTCGAGAGTCATCGTTGAGTTCCTGTGTGTCCCAACTTGAGTTCACAGCTAAGTCGAAGTCACCATCTTGCCCGCTTACTTTAGAGGTCACATTATCACATTGAAACCTAAATCTTTAACTTTGAAGTCACTTTACGTCTACACCTATAGTTCATGTCATTACATATTGCCCGTTCTATATAAATAAAGTATTATATATATATTATTAAAAATCATTGTAATAAAAGTTTTCTTATCTGTCCCACCCTGAAAAATTATAATATGTTTGGTTTAAAACTTACAATAAATATATATATATTTACTATATATATATATATATTTTATTATTATATATATATATTATATAATATTATATATACTATAAGAAGTACTATATAATAATTATACTAATACTACTAATATATATAAATATATATTATATTATAGTATTATATATATATATTTTTAAATAATATTACTAATATTATATTAATATATATTATATATTATACAAGTTCAAACGAAGTTTGGGCTAAGGCTACGACTACGGCTACAGCTATGGCTACGACTCCTATTACTTTCGATGATGACTTCTTTGCCATTTAGTAGCTACACGACTGCCTTCTACTTCATAACCACTCTTTAATCAAACCAAAGTTCACTCTAACCTACTACCAAACATTGCGATACCACGCTTTTTTAATCATCTCAACTTAATCGTGGGGTAAAACCTTACATCAACTCTACCCTATAACTAGTACATCTTATTTTCTTGAATAAGTACCTCGTGAAAAACTGTGACAACATTATAACCGATGGTATAAATAGAGCATTATGATATTTTGTTTCCTTCAATTCTGACTTTGCATAAAATCTACTATATGAAACTTCAAAAATTTAAGGTCTTCTAAATCTATTTCTAACTTTTTTTACTTTATATTTTATATTGGTAAACACATAACAAAATCGTAAATTGGGTAGTGAGGTAAAATTAAATATTCATAAGAACCTATAAACAAACACTATAATTATTAAATATATATATATATGCAGTAGCAGCCCTTTTCCATAGTTAAACAATAAACTAAACATTTAATAATACAAATAAAGAAAACCACACTACAGATTACATAAAAAAACTATGCAAGAGGTATAGTACTAAAATTGATAATTTGATTGAATTGAGGAAAAACCAAGGATAAACTGATAATTTTCCATACTACTTACGAGCGCAAGAACCATCCGAATGAAAGAGTATGGAAACTGTTACAAAAGTATGTAATCAAACCATACACGACACGTGAGGTAGAACTGCATTGTGCAAAGGGTATCAAACCATCTATAGAGCACGATCTCTCGAGTTGGGTCTACAGTGAAAGAGTAAAGAGAATTTTTTTTTGCCACAACAACAATATACAAGGGATATAATTCAAGTTCATAGCGAGCGACAAATACCAGATCTAGACTATAATGTAGTAGAACCACCATTCGTACTATTCTTAGCTAGGGAAAATACTATATTCCAACATTTTCCCCGCCATTAATTTGTTTTTTTGGTACAATGACAATTAGAGATAACTTTTTATTTATAGAGATATTTCGTATGATAAAAATTACTAAGATACTATTAATTGATAAGTATCAATATAAGAATTGTAATATAAAGGTGTAC
>JABUQX010084520.1:0-15000 GCA_015478945.1 Trachelipus rathkii
GACACTACCGTCACTATAATTGAAGTGTACTTAATTTAACGTATGCGCTGAAAGTGGTGCGTACATTAAGTACCACTCCACCATCAATGATAATATAGTTCTGTTTTCTCTAAATTTTATCTCAATTGCTCGAGCAATAAGTTTGACTCCGTATACTCACTCACGGTGTTTAAACTTGTTACGCATATACTCGTCAGTGCAGTTATGGTGTTAAATCACCATAGTCGTGACTGATCTTAGTACCCTCTACTAAATATCGTCGTGTGTACTATTTGTGCAGTAAAGACGTAAGACGTAAAAACATAAAGACGTAAAGACGTGAAAATACGTAAAGACGTAAAGACGTAAAGGCGTAAGGACGTATCGCTCAGAGGGTGGGATGGGGGTCTACTGTACAGCTTGCGCAACGTCTTTGCGTCCTTAGGGTAGTAAAAACACGTTTTACGTTACCCTAAGGACGTAAAAGGACGTATCGCACAGAGGGTGTGAGGGGTCTTCCATGACAGCTTGCGGTTTACTGATTTACTGACTTAGGGAATAATAAAAATAACAATTTTATTAAAATATGACTTGAATCAATAGATCAATAGATCAATAGACAATTGCTGCAGTTAGGAGTGTGGGTTGAGATGGTAGTTTAATTCTACTTGTTTTACTGCTTTAGTGGTATGTAAACATAACAATTTTAATAAAAAATTATTGCTTGAATCATTAGATCATAGATCAGTAGATCAATAGTACAATAGATCAATAGATCATTTTCAAGGGGCGTGGTTGGATGGTGGTTTGATTTACTTGATTTTACTTTTATGTTATGTACAATTTAAATTTTTTTACGTTAAAAACATGAAAAGCATAATTTTTTTTAGTTAAAAAACCAAAAATAAATTATAATATAATATAGTATATATATTATATATTATATATTATGTATATATATATATATATATATTACTATATATATATATTATATATATACTACTATTATATATATATATATATATATATATATATATATATTTATATATATATATCTATATTATATATATTATATATATATTAATATATATATACCCCTAAGTGATACTATCACTAACATACCTCAAGCCGCACCCAATCTATTATTGAAAATTTTTCCGATAACCAGCGAAATATTTTTATTGCGTTTCGTGCGTGCATGGTGAATTATTGCGCCTGCGGGGCGTCGCGTCGGTTTTCGCGCCCGGCCGGACGCTTTCTGCTTCTGCCTTTCGAGTTTGAAATCGAGCACGACCTTCAGCTACTTTCATGGACGTGGCTACGCCATCCATGTACGAGGCCTACGTCCACGTACCACGGTTTGAGATTTAGCAGAGGAGGGGGGGAGGGGTGTTACTATGAGCACATAGCTTAGGCCTTAACAATACATCCAGGAACCTCGTTCCGGCACTTGTGATGACGAGAATAAAGGGGGGTAGGGGCTGAACAAAGGGGGGTAGGGTAAAAAACGCTCGTGAATGTTGCCATGAGCATGTGCTCCACCGGCACACACAACACTCACTCACGTACCATGGCAACATGAATAGGAAATAGGGACCCAGGGGGAACCCGCCCCCAATAATAAAACGGCTGTACCCTTTGGAAAAGTACCCCTGAAGGTAAGCCCCTGCCGGTAGGTGTCCAAATTATCACTCAGGAAGACCCTGAGTGCAGGGCTCGAATCCCTTGGCCCAGCCTATAATTCTGCATCTTACGTCATAGTGGGATCTGGTAGGGCTCACATGAACAAAGGGGGGTTAGGTGGTAAAAAACGCCTCAAGAACAGTACAGCATGAGCATATGGTCCAAGTTACAACATGTGCTCACGCATACCGGTTGGCAGCGCGAATCAATAGAATATAGCGGACCCCAGGGGGCGCCCCCAGGGCTGTGCACCAGACACTTAAACTAGTGCCCCAAAAGATAGGCCACTCCGGGGGTTTAGGTGCACCACAAATCATCACTCACAAAAGACGCTGAGGGTACCCAGTACCCCAGTTCATACCCCCTTTCTTTGGGATTTTCATTGCTACTACTAGACATATTATATAGAATTATATAATACTATATATTATATATATATATATACTATATATATTGGTTATATAATAAAATACATTATTATTAAATATATTATTTTACTAATATCCTATTATATATATATAATATATATATATATTATATATATATATATATATTATATTATTATATATATATTATAATAATATATATACAAGGGTGGGCACCGTTAAGGAGAAAGTTAAAACGTCCTGTTATTCTTAATCCGTTAACAAAAAATTAACGGGCTGCTTAATCATTAAAGCAGTTTATCGCGTAAGGAATGTAGCGGAAGTTAACGTTTAATCTTTAACGTTAACCGTCTTTTCAAATTTTTTTTTTTTTTTTTTTTTTTTTTTTTTCTTTTTTTTTTTTTTTTTTAACAGTTATCCCACCCACTCACGGGTTAGAGCCCATCAAAGGAGGTATGCTGCACGCCAAAAATCTCATCCGCTAGCGCAAATTTACGCAGATGAATATAGACGCAGGGTCTTTAAAGTGAGGGAGATTAAATTCAGCAGGAAAACACAGAAGATGGAGAGGAGTTCCACAGATTAGAAGTGACTGAAAACAAGGACGCAGCTCAACGAGCCAGGAATGTACCAATAAATCTACACAAAACTCTGTGCGCAGAGTTACAAGACCCCTTGTGCTACTAGGGCTGTCGTTAAAGGTACGGCGATGGTACGCGGCAGTAGGTAAGTTTCCTCGGAATCACCCTTGCCGCTGCGAATACCTACTAGAAGAGAGATTAAAAGCACCACCATTTCGCGCCGCCATAGATTAGTGAGGGTCAAGAGTGAATGCGAAAGTAACATAATAGTTTATATGCTTTTTGGCTTTTGAACTCGACCCGTTCCAAAAGCCGGAGTGAAAACCAGAGCCCCCCAGATATGAGAAACATGTACTTCATATACAAGGCCGGAATGAGACCCTATGTATAGCTGGGAGTAACTGAGAAGAGGTAAAAAAGTCTTGCAGTCTAAACATAACTCCCAGTTTCTTTGATGCCGCCGACCAAGGCAACGTTGTGATGTGAGGCTTTCAAGACATTTTTTTTATGTTAAGGCCAAGGATGTTTATTATTGTCAACAGGAGAGAGACGAAAGAACCGTCAAAAGAGATAGGAAAGTTAGAAGGTATTTTAGCAGAGGGAGATTTGTAGAAGTTTGGGTTTTTAAAGAATTGTGATTTCACAAGGTTTGAGACGACCCCACCCGCAATTCTATCTAGCAACGAGAATAGAATCGGGAAAGATTAAGACGGAGAGGCAATTCTAGAAGTAAAAAGATGGAACAGGAATTGAAATTGAGTTGAAGAATGAAGGGGTCGAGTCATCGGGATGTGAGTGGATAGAGTTAGGATGTGAGGTGAGAAGACTCATTAATTTGAAAAGTAGGAATAATAAGTTATAAGAGATGAGACGAAACCCGTTGCAGGAACTCCCTATTGACAGAAAAAGAAGAAGAAGTCGCTCCATCAACCATAGCCGAATATTTAGCGACTTGAAAGAAGCTAGACATAAGATAAGCAAAGAGCAAGGAGGAAAGTGCAGGGGAGCTTGTGGGACGAGCAATTGATGCGTGCCATACCCGCGTTCAAATTGCTTCTGGATATGTTCAAGCGCCACTACGCAGGTCTGCCAGTAGTTCCTAAGAGCGGGAAAACCATAAATCGGTAAATGGGAAAAGTATTATCGCTAGTAAGGACTTGAACACCATAAAGCCCGTTACTAGCGCTCGGAAGAAGAGAATGAGATTCCAATGATCCAGGAAGTGAAATTTGAGAAGGGTATCAAAGATCTTAGATAGAATACACATTCGAGAGCTATAGGGCGATAGTTAGAAGGCATCAGAGCAGGCTTCCTTTCTTTCCGGAAATAGGCATTGGACATTGTGCAGTCGCTTCCAAAACGGTGAGGGAAAGTGCTAGTTATTTAAGACACTAAGAAATACTAGTATTGATACGAGGGGGGTGTTCAGACGTAGCAACATTCCCTTCAAAAACTCGGGCTTTTTCCAACCTTGTTGTTTAAACATTACTAAACTGAGATAATACCGAGTAAAATATAACACACATTTTGAGCATTGAGAAGAGCGTTTAGGAAAATTTTGAAAAAAAAAAGTTTTTCTCTTATCGAAATCGAATCCAATTTTACAATTTAAAATCTGATAAGCAAAATATTTTATTAATGCTAAATTAAGGTAACGGTTAACGGGATGTAGGGGAAATTTTAACTCGTTAATTGACCGTTTGAATTTTTTTTTCAGAAATTAACGAAAAGCGTTAAAAGTGTTAACGAAAAATTTAACGAGTTATTTAACGGATTAACGCTTTAACGCCGTTAATGCCCACCTTTTGTGATATAAATATAATATATATATATATATATATATACTTTATATATAATAGATATATATAGTATAATTATATTAGTATATATTTATTATAATTATTAGTAAAATGTAATAATATATATATATATATATTATATATATATATTATATTAACTATCAATATATATATATTAATCTATATATATATTACTATTACTATAAATATATTATATATAATATATAATTATATATATATATATAATATAAGTATATATATAATTAATATATTATTATATATATATATATATACTATACTATATAATATATATATATATACGCTATATATATTATAACTATATAATATAAAGTATATATATATTATATATATCACTCTACCCTTGCCCCCCCCCCTAAATTTTGGATATCCTGCCTACGCCCATGCTTCTCGTTATATTGGGGGTTTCAAAAAAGTTTTGAAGTTGTCCGTTGTAATGGTAATCCAGTCGCAAGGCTCCTTTACAGAGCTTCTACCTTGGTTCTTTAAAAATTTCTATAATTCGTGGCAATCCATCGTACCTTTTCAATTCACTTTGTTTCATACAATCGTGTTTAACTTTTGTTCTATGAAATATTTTCTAATTTTTCTTCTATTAAATAATGGTCGTGTGGAGGTTACCCTTAATTAGGAGTAGCATTTGATTGTTCACCTATGCCAATTAAGTTTAATGTGTTGATATTTCGCAAATGGATATGAACCGCACGATGAACAAACTGCTTATATTATCGACTAGAGCCTGAACACTTCCTATATGTTTTGTTCATCTCTTGGATGCGACCATCACATATTGTTGTTCAATCAGATTATCAATATTATTACGCATTCGTGGGTATCGATTTTCTGCTAGAGATCCCCTTTGTTCTTCATACAGCCCACTAAACCTAATGAAATATCTTTTCACGACACATAAATATCTTTTCCCAAATTCGATTAAATATATACTCTTAAATGCTTCACTCACTGTTACTTTTAATATAAAATGAATAACTTAAAAATAAGAGAACAAATACTACATAGAAAAATTTTAAGTGGGGTTTCAAGACCCTCAATCCCTCTTGCATCGGCCATCCTTGAAGTTATGGTGCTTAGAATATTATTTTCATTCAATATCTTAGGCAAAAAACACTTAACACTTCTCTTTTTTCACAAGCAAACGATTGCATCGCTTATTCTGATTCCCCGAAACCACAAACTAATCATACTTATATTTATCAGATTATGTCCAAACTTTGGTTTAATATTCTTTCGGATCAGCGCTTGATGTCATTAACATGAACATATTGGTTTGAATCAAAATTTTAAAAACATATTCAAGAGTAAATTTGTTTCTCGCGATTAATTATGTAAAAAAAAAAAAAATAAACAATCAAATAATCCAAATTCGCTCAAAATGCAGTGAACCTGATTACATAATAGACTAATAATTACCAATACTGACATTACTGATCAGTTCTACTTCTTACAAAAACCTGGATAAATTAGATAGTTTATGCACTGAACTGAAAATAGTTAATTAATGCTTTGAAATTTTGTTGCTGCAAATATTAAAACTTGGAATTTTAAGTGTGAGAATTTTGAGCTGAAGTTGGAAACTTTTTATTTCTTCCGACTCATCAACTCGGATTTATTAGGAATTTGTAGATACTTGTATTACTGTAGGTACAATAAAAACTAATAACCCACCAATAATACAATTATTTCCTGATTGTTACATGAGATGTCCTCTGCCCCTAATATATGCGAAGGAATTTAAATATACACCTTCGAAAACACCTTTTGGGTTATAATTTGATCAAGGTTTACTTAATGATATGTTAAATATTTTAAAAGTAAAACAGAGAGGGTCATGAATCATGATACTCTTAAAATATTTGGGAACTGGCGAACATTACAAATTTGTTGCTATTTTATAAATCTATTGTTGATTTTTATAGTTTTGTTTCTCACTCTCAAAGACCAATGCACAAATTCTTGATTGTTTTCAATAAGCTAGAAGTTAATTGAGAATTTACACTAAATTGCCTCTTGTAGGTTTTCAAAATTTTTTTTTTTTTTTTTTTTTACTCTATAGAAACTATAAAGATAAACCCCTAACAAATGCGGGAATAGCGTTTTTAATACATAAAAACCAATACAATTAAAAATAAATAAAAATAACCATAGATTCATAAAATTAACTTGAATGCTCTCAACATTTGAAAACTGTTTTGGCTCTCAAATTCCTTACCTCAGTTAAAAACTATGAGCATGGTTCTGAATTTATCTAAATCTTCATTTTTAAAGAAATACTTTTAGGTACCTTGTTTTCTACTAACCGGTTTAATTATAACTAAGTAAAGCTTATTTTATTATGATTAATGTTACCCAAGTTTCCTTCAACTGTAATGTTACTAACTACTAACTAAAAGTTTCCTTTACAAGTATTAAGGGCCAGTTTCAATTTTAGGGTTTTTGAAGGAAAATTTTTATAAGGAAACTTTGCCCATATTTTCCTTAATTTTCATCCAATTTACATCAAATAAAAAGCAAAATACAGCTTTGGATGAACTATAAAATATCAATTTTAAACTTTTTATCAAATGATTTTCATAATTTTTTTTTGGTGATATCTTTTTCCTGTTCATTTGATCAATATAAAATTTTGAATATGTTTTATTATAGATTTTAAATTTTTAAGAAAATGGTTGGGAATATAAAAAATCAAGTACAGAATATTTTTGCAAAATATTCTGTACTTCAAAATTAAAATATTAATAAATTTTAATATAATAATAATAATAATAATAATAATAATAATAATAAAGACTGTTTTGGTGTAATGATGATGCTCTGGTATACTAGACACCATGTATTAAAGACCTACACTGATATATTATTTAGGTCTATTAAATTTAAAAAACTAAATTTATTTCACTGTAGCAGATTTACAAACTTTACAATATTATCTCTTTGTCGCGGGGCTATCTTCCAGGGAAATGAAGTAACAAAAAAAATCACACACACTCAGTTTTATAAGTTTATTTTAATTATAATAAAAAATACAGTCTGTTCATCTTTCTTTATTAAGTCCTACAGTCAGTTGTCAAAATCGTTCAATCATCAAAAAATAAAATAAAATCTATACATACTTTCCACATAAAAAAAACAAAATATCATGAAGTAAATAGTCAAAAAAACAATATATATATATATATATATATATATATATATATATATATATATATATATATATATATATATATATATATATATATATATATATATATATATATATATCAGGGATGGGAAGTCGAAAAAAAATAAATCGACTCCGACTCCCAGAGTCGATTTTACAAACCGACTCCCGACTCGACTCCGACTCCCGACTCCAAAGTCGATTTTAAAAATTTTCGACTCCGACTCCCGACTCCGACTCCCAGAAACGTGAATTTTTCCAAAATTATGAACTTTTATTTTCATCGTTATATACTAAATAAACATTGAAAAAAAAAGAATTATGACAATAAATTTTAATAATTTCTAATAATAATAATAATAATAATAATATTTACACTTTTTAACAAAATATGCACTTTATATTACGAGTAGGCTACTAATGCTACGTAAACTTGTTTACAAAAAATTTAAAATATTAAAAATTTAAATAATAATAATAATAATAATAATAATAATAATAATAATAATAATAATAATAATAATAATTATTATTATTATTATTATTATTATTATTATTATTATTATTATTATTATTATTAATAATAATAATAATAATAATAATAATAATAATAATAATAATAATAATAATAATAATAATAATAATAATAATATTATTATTATTATTATTATTATTATTATTATTATTATTATTATTATTATTAATGTGTGTGTGTGTGTGTGTGTTTGTTTATTATTATTATTATTAATAATAAAATTAATGCATGATGCTTTCGGGAGGCTGATATATATATATATATATATATATATATATATATATATATATATATATATATATATATATATATATATATATATATATATATATATATATATATATATATATATATATATATATATATATATATATGAAATCAAGTTTAAAACCACAAATATCTCAATCCATATCTCAAAAACTACAACAGCTACAGGGAAAAGGAATACATTGCTGGAATGCTGGTCCAATTTTAGTGCGGAAAATGTAAAAAAAAAAAAAAAAATAGGTTAGGTTAGGTTAGGTTAGAGTAAGGTTAAGTTAGGTCAGGAAAAAAAATTTCATTTCGACCCTAAAACATCTACTTATGTATCATAGAGGCTACCTGTGAAAATTTTTTTTTGATCCGAGCTCCCGTTCCGTGTGGGCGTTAATTAACTTTTACCATTTATATATATATATATATATATATATATATATATATATATATATATATATATATATATATATATACTCTGCTATATATATATATATATATATATATATATATATATATATATATAATAGAGAGAGTAAGAGAGAGAGAGAGAGAGAGAGAGTGTGGGACAGAGAAGAGAGAGAGAGAGAGAGAGAGAGAGAGAGAGAGAGAAAAGTTGCTGAGTATCACACTGAGATATATTTATATATTTTTATCACTTTATATATATATATATATATATATATATATATATATATATATATATATATATATATATATATATATATATATATATATATATATATATAACGCGAGTACACTTGCTGAGTCAAAATAATTAATATCATTTGCTCACAAACTACAAACCCCTGCCAAACGTAAAATAATTATTGTTTATCAAACTGATTAATTATTTATATTTTTATCAAACTGATTAATTATTTATTAAATTATCTTACCACCACTTACTGGTTGTGGGTATAGATATATTTTCGCGTGTCTACACACCAAAAAATTAAATATATATTAGAAATTCACGGCATTAGGTACGGAAATATTTGAAATGCTGACACAACCACAACGTGAGCGCCAGCACAGTTGTTGTACATAAATATATATAGTATATCTATCCGATTCTTTTAACTATTGCAACTATCTTATAATTGGTGTGACTCTATATTTTAAAATCAGTTATGTACTCTACTTGACTTTAAATTTTGTATGATTATTAATAGCATCGCTCGCTATTGATAATTCGTTAATGCACAATACACAAGTAGTCAAATACATTTTATTTTATAACCAGTTTTATAACCTATTTTTAAAAACAAATTAAAAAAAAAACAACTTAAATTGTCTACAAACAAATGTCAAAAAAAAAAAAAAAATGTACGTCTTTTATAATAAAAATTCAATCTAAGTTTTAAAATTTTGTGTGAAAAGTTTATACAAAATTGTTTTGGGAGTAGGAGTAGTTTTTTTTTACTCGACTCCCGACTCCGACTCCCAACTTTTTGGGAAATCGACTCCGACTTCCTAACTTTTTGGGAAATCGACTCCCGACTCAGACTCCCATCCCAGATATATATATATATATATATATATATATATATATATATATATATATATATATATATATATATATATATATATATATATATGCTATATATATATATATATATATATATATATATATAGCGTCGGGCGGAGTTGTGACCGGGCCCGCCTCTTTAGGAGGGTGATTAGGTCCACTCTAAATAAAATAAAAATAATTAAAAAAAAAAAAATTTTTGCTCATTTTATAGACACGCGGTAGTAATACAAGTTTTATTTCGATAATATTTAATATTAGAAAGTTTTTATATTTTTTAAAAATGTTAGAAATTAGGGTACAAGGTTTCCTTCACGTGCAATTAACTATTCACTAATGTGGGTGTTTATCCTTATAAAATGAAAAATTGTGGATCGATTTTAATTATTTTTCAGTGGATACATTCAGTATGTTAGCTTTAAACTGGCAAAGTAAATTTTTGATCAAAACAGTATTAGTGGCACGGGGCCTAACTTGGTTCGATTCACCCCGCCGTAAAAATTGATGGAGGGTGGCTCGGACATCACCATTGTTTTTCATTATTTTAAAATGTATTATTGACATTTTATTACGTATAATTAATTTAAATGTAATAAAAAGTTATATATTAAGTGAAAATTTTTTAAAAATGAAATTTTAATACAAAAAAACGAGTTCAAAAGTGTCAAATTTTTTTGGGCGGAGAGGGTGAATCGGACCACCTTATTTATATTTGTATTTTATTTATCATTATTTGATATTTTTATTACTTATTACGAATTTTAATATGATAAATAATTATTATATTAAGTAAAAATTAAAATATAAAATTGAAATTATACGTAAAAAACGAATTTAAACAGATGGTCCGAGTCACCCCTCAATGGTGGTCCGCTTCACCCCTCCACGGTCAGGCTGACTCGGCGTTATTCAAACTTAAATAAAACTTTTATTATTAGAATTACATTATTATTTTGTCGGTAGCCTTAACCGACTAGGGCGTGATTTACAAAAAAAAATTTCCAAAAAGGCAATAGGGGAGAGTCGGGAGACCAAGTTATACCTAAAGTGGTCCACGTCACCCCCCCCGACGCTATATATATATATATATATATATATATATATATATATATATATATAGTATATATATATATATATATATATATATATATATATATATATATATATATATAATATATATATATATATATATATATATATATATATATATATATATATATATATATATATATATATATATATATATATATATATATATATATATATATATATATATATATATATATATATATATATATATATATATATATATATATATATATATATATATATATATAATATAAAAATATATATATATATATACAATACAAAAATATTTACAAATAGCTTCCAATAAAACAGGACGATTGTCTCTTGCATTATCAAATAGTGAAATATTTGTTTATCTTACTCAATGTAAAAAATAATTCTACAAGAAATAAAATTCTTTAAACAACAAAATATAAACGTACAATATTACAAGAAAAACCAAATGACAATTAAGCAATTTTTTCCTTTCTTTTCTTTACAACAACAGAACAGAACACCACACCACTATTTTAATGAAATCTTTTACCGATTTCTAAAAGTATTGAAAATATTTACTTTCTCAAATAAAAATGAAAGCAATGAAAAACCAACCCATCTCAATCTTGAATAGGGCTCTGCCCGTGAGTGGTGTTGACAACTATAAAAAAAAAAAAATCTAATCTGATATTTTTATTGCATTTATATTGGTACTGTATATTATCGGAAATTTTTTTATATTTATATTCATATCAAATTGAAATTTTTATATTATTGCATCCCTACTACTCTTTCACATTAACATAATTTTAAATTTTCAGGTTATTTATTTTGATACTGGTATTTTATATTACTCATGTTAAAATTAACTCAATAAAAGTACAAGTTTTGATACTGAGTTCTTAAGTGGACCTAATTTTTCTCAAATTTAGTTTAAAAGGTAAGTAAAATCAGATTACTTGAGTATATAGATTAATTGATAAAACATAGATTTTTAATGTATCTATAATATATTTTAATATAAGTACTTTGTAGAAGCATTACAAACTTTGGCAAAGCTTCAGTTTTTGATCAGGGCTCAATTTTGGGAAATGCATGATCTTTGAGTCACTCTAGTTGCCATGAAGTTTGTCACTCAATGGTTTGTACTTGAGTCTATATACTCATTCATGGCATATATATATATATATATATATATATATATATATATATATATATATATATATATATATATATATATATATATATATATATATATATATATATATATATATATATATATATATATATATATATATATATATATATATATATATATTTTTTTTTTCTTCTAACTATATATATATATATATATATATATATATATATATATATATATATATATGGCCAGCATCTGGATTAGCCGTCATATGTATCTTAAAAACTATTAATGCTACAGTAAAACGGAATACATTGCTTGAATGCTGGTCCAATGCTGGTCCTGGAAATGTAAAAAAAAAAAAAAATATATATATATATATATCTCAAAAACTACAATAGCTACAGCGAAAAGGAATACATTTTTGGAATCCTGGTAAAATTTCACATAAGAAAATGTAAAAAAAAAAAAAAATTATTGTTAATAATTATAGTAATATGATTAGAAGGCCTATTTAGAGACCTTTTATTGGTTTCTCGATAAAATAAATAGACTTTCTATTAAATTTTGCTTTATACGGCACACTAGGGGGCTCGAGCCGACGGGGAACATAGGGGGGCTCGCCCACCCATTAGGGGGGAGGCCCGCGACACCCAAATACCAAGAGCGGGGGTTCCGGGAGGCCCTCCCAGTGTCCTACCCCGTAGATTCAGGCTCGAGGGCCCGGCTACACTCCCGGTGCGGTATACCCTTGGGGTATTCTTTAGTAAAAAAAAATAGCAAAATTTAATAAAAGTCCTATTGCCACAACAGTAACAACAAAAGGTCTCTAAATAAACTCTCTATCTTGTGCATAGTATGCAATCATTTTTATTATTAAACCCACACGTGCCTATGTGAAATTTCAAGTCAAGCTCTGTTCACTAACCAACTGTGGGGCTGAGGCTATACTGCATTTAGAGGACCAGCTTATTGGACCAGCATTCCATGGCCTCTTATTCCATTACTAATGGCATTATATTGGAAAACTAATCAAACTGTGACTACTATATATATATATATATATATATATATATATATATATATATATATATATATCATATATACTGCTATATATATATATATATATATATATATATATATATATATATATATAACAAGAGTAAAAAACTACAATAATAAAAATAAGCATTTAAGAAAATAGTACTACACCTACTACTTCTACTACTTACAATAAATACTACTACTACTAATAATAATTTTTATCATCAATTATAAAATAATAAAACATTTTTAAGGAGGATAGGGGTATGCTCTGAACGTTTTTAATAATTTTACTTAAAGACCTGAGAGGGGGTGATTCCTTACATTATTTTTCCTCACAGTTTGATTCTGCACAATTGTTAGTCAAAAGTTCATTTTCAGTTTGATTTATAACTTTAAAGATCTGACTACTTACTGTAAGGGTGTAGATATCCTGAAGTTTTAATATAGTTAGGTGCTTGAAAACTGGAGTTGAATGTTCATAGTAGTTTTAGCACCCTGATAATATACAAATTAGGTATATTTTTTTGGCTTAATTACTAGAAGTTTTAGCAGGTACTCACTGGCTCAACCCCATACTGATAGACGATAGAGTAAGCGATGCACCAGTTAGATTATCTTCAGTTACATCAGCTCATGCAATGACATCGTATGCTAGACTGAAGTTATGTTGAAGTTGTCGCAAAAATTTCAAAGGAGATGAAGAGAAAAAGAAAACTAATGGAAATGCAGGAACAGTCAGAAGTAAATAGTTTGAATGGTTCCTCCATTGTTAATAATGCTGATGAAACTGGAGAACCACCAAAGAAAAATAAAAAGGAATGCAAGTCTAAAAGTGTTGAAGACTCTTTAATCATTGAAATAGCAGCCTAGGATGCTGAAATGGAAACCCTGAAAAAGAAAAAAAGACTCATTTTAGAAGTGGAAGATAAAACTATTAACACTTTTGAGTTTTCTTCCCCAATTATACTTTCTCTTCCCCAAATTGGAATATTTTGTTTTCACATTTCTTTCGAAGCAAGATTTTAAAACTAATTGATTTTCCCAAATTTATAAGTTAATTAAATGGAAGATCCATTATTAATCTTTTTATATTCAAATTCTGTGATAATTATTTAATAGCCTGTGATATATTCACCTATAAAGTTAAATGCAATATGATCATTTACCAACCAACTTATTAAGTATATAACCTCTTTGACCTCTACTTCAAATATTTTCTTCAAGCATATTTGTGTTTGCTGCCATGGAACTATATATATTTTATCATGTGTGTACATTTTATTTTAGCCATAGTTGTTGTATAGCTATATGTACTTTTTTAATTTTTGGTAATTTATTATAAATTTCTCATTTCTAATTTTAAAATATTTGTTCAGCTTAGTTCATTCTACCGAATTTTGTTTTTTTCTTCAAATCTGCATAACCAATGAATTTTTTTTTTTTTTTTTTTTAAACTTTTTTGTGATTTAGTAATTTTGGTTTAACTGAAGTTAGTATATTTGATTTTTGATTAATTGTTTTCCTGATGGGAGGGATTATATTCTGATTGCAATCATGATATTGTTCTCCCAGATGTGAGACTTGGGCATTGCTAGTTAGTGATTTTTAGATAGTTTTTTAGATTGTATCTTTTACAAAAATTTATAGGAAATGAATTACTTATCTTGTTGCTAGAATGAATGTTGTAGTGGAAAATTCTTAAAGATATATTCAACGCAAATGAAATTCAATTGCAATTATGAAAGTGGGATTGTTTGAAATTGGATATTTAAACTACAATATAT
>JABUQX010084520.1:20000-45000 GCA_015478945.1 Trachelipus rathkii
AGCAGACAGTAAGGCTGGTGGATAGAGGAATTCATGTTGCCACTGCATGGTCTAGTTTGAAGACAGACAGAAGAATAGGGGACAGATATATGGATGAGTATTTCTTCACCTCGTCTATCATTGTCACCTCTTTCTATAGAGATTAGCGGTGAATTATATTCCGACGATTGAAAGAAGTTGCGATGACAAAGTCAAAGTTCATGCAAACACATGCACTTTGGTGTATATATTTTTATTAGTTGAACAAGTTTTTCAAAATTTGAGTAGTATCCATGACAATTCCATTGAAGGAAGGTGGCCATGCTATGTTGTTATGAATATCAGGATTGTCTTTTTGAGACAATTGTCTCTATGTTGTTAGGGGTAATGTTGGTAGTTGATTTAGATGGAGAGGAAAGGCTGAGATGTGGGTCTTGACGAGGAGGAGCAACAAATCCTGGTGGTAAGAAATAGTCATACAACAGAGGTTTGGGTTGTATGACCGCTTTTGGGAGGGAGTTTTCTGTGGTATTTAGTGAAGGGGCTTCACCATGAATGCGAGATAAATTGAGTTCAATCAAGTCCATTTTATTGTGTGGATTTTGTTGGTCATTGGAAGAGCAACTGAAATACTCATTTTTAGCAATGGAAGCATTATCAGTATCTACCAAGGAAGCAGATTTAGAAATGTGTGGGGGATATGAGGTTGTTTTCATGGAAATAGGGAAGGAAGGTGTCACCAGAAAGGAGCCATCTTTTTGAAAAGGTGTTGGAGTTGCGATATTCTGATCCAATATAGGATTCGTTGAGTTAACAATGTCTGATACTGGAGATTTTTCCTGTAAGTGGTCATTCTTGTGATTTTGGGAGACTGGACAATTTGAGTTAAGATGGGAGACTTGTGGGTCCACTTTCATGCCGCCAATAGATCCAGAACGCTTGGAGCGTTTGTGGTGTTTATGATGAGCGGTTTTCCATACACTTCTCTCGGAAGCGCAAGAAGCATTAGAAAGAGAGTGGGTCGTCTCATCAAGCTCTATTTGGGAGCTGTCCATTTCATCCACTAAGGCATAAAATCCTTTAGGGAGTGCTGTGATAGGAAATTCAGAAGAAGAGTTATAAAGGAGGATTCAGAAGAGCTGGAATAATCTTGCAAACTATCAGAGGGTTGATTGGTTTGTTGTTTGATAGCTGGGATTGTTTTGGTACAATCTGTTGAAGTCATTGTTTTTATCTCAGGAATAGACTGAAGGCGAGGTCTCTTCTGAGTTGCATTTTTTGCATCTAGGGTCAGTGTGTCTTGCTTTTGAAATTCGGATGCTTTGTATTTTAACGAATAATCTTTATTGTGTCTTGCCAAGAAAGTTTTCCAAGCTTTGTGTTGGATGAACTAACTTAGTTTCATTGTTGACTAGTTGAAAACTAGTACCCGGGGTAGAGTTGATGGCATTTTAGATGGGAGATTATATCAAGGGCTGCCTTTGTACTATTTGAGAAGTCGGTAGTGTAGGCAATACAGACGGGCAGGTTACAGTAACTGCCTGAGTTAGGCTGGGATTTGGGAGAGCTGTTCTACTGGGATGGATTTGTGTTGGTGGATTAACACTCAGAGGCAGGGGGGCTGTTTCAATTGTAGCATAAGATTTGAAAAATGAGGGGACAGAAGGAAGATTAAAAGAATTCATGTTTGTCATTGAGCTGGGGTATGGCATCTATTCTGCTTAATTTTTGTATGGTATATAACACTAAAACCTCCTGTTCAAACAGGTAAGATGGGCATTTTAAGGAAGAAGCACTGTGGGTTCCTCCTCAGTTTTTGCAGTGTGGTGTATTTTCACAGGAAATGTGAAATTCTTCTCCACAGACTGGGCATATGTCATGCAGTCCCCTACAATATTTTCGGGGATGACCAAACCGTTGACGTTTAAAGCAATATCTGGGGTCGGGGTAAACCTTGCGAACACTGTAACTTGTAAACCCTATTTTCACTTTTGAAGGTGGATTAGGGGTACTAAAGGTCAGCAGTAAACGAGGATTTGGGGTGTCAGGCGAGTCCTGACGAGGGGGAAATCTATAAATGTTTGTAACGGAAAATCTTTTCTGCTGGAGATTTCTCAAAATGACAGCAGTATCTTCGTCTTAATGTTCTAAAGAATAAATAGTGCCTTTGGATGTGTTTCTTATTTCATCAGAAGTGGAAATAAGAGGAATGTTTCTTAGAGACATTACAGATAACAAAATAGAACTTTGATTCCGGGTAGTAGCTTGAATGAGTAGGGACCCATTTCTCACTAAAGTGACTGGGGGGTCTTCAGCGCTTAAAGCTTTTTCAAGTGCATTGCTAAGAATAATGGTTCTTTGCTCAGTGAGAGCTTTGGAGATAGTAATAAGTAATATATCGGGAATGATGTATCAGCTAGCATTCCCTGAGGGGGAGCAGCATATGGAGTAAACGAATGAGAACGACTTTGACGGGGTGCACCTTTGTGGGATTGCCCTAACCATTTGGGCACCTGAGGTGTTAGGGGCATACCAGTCGACGAATCGCTGAGGTTTTGCAATTGACCCTCTGGTGTAAGCTTCAGTAGGAAGATAAACGGAAGTGCTTGCTGGTCTAGAAGTATTAGATACCGAGGTGTGGGCAGGCTGGAAACTCAACAGATGGTAATTGTTGTTGCTGCTGTTATACTCCCATTGGTTTAATAATGTTTTTTCTCTAATAGACTTTTCCATAAAAAAATTTAAACCACAAACTTCGTCTCCATGAATGAGCAGGTATAACAATAAAACAAATGAAACAAAAGTAAATAACAGGATTTGCTGGAAAGGCGTATATTTCATAAGGATGGGTAATCCTTCTCCCCACACCAGGTTACAGGCCAAAGACCCACACAACCTCCCGGACCCCACCCCGTAGGAAAGGCTGTGGATGTGACCTCTTGTTGATCCCCCGGAACTCTACGCCGGTTTACCTCCGTGTACCACACGGCACCTTATATCTTCACGTAGAGCCCGAGATTTTACACCAAAGTGCAGAACAGCCTCCAGAGTGGTTAGCCAAGGCTCGGGTTCCTTACAATTGGCGGCCCAGTCAAAGGAGAGCAAAAGGACCGGTTTTTCTTCTGTACCCTCATCTATGGGGAAGAAGTGTGAGGTGAACTGAAGATCCATGCAGGAAGAGGCACCGGATAGCCCAAGGGGCTGTGACGAGAAAAATAAAAAGGGAGGACAACTTACATAGTATTTAAAGGGACTGATGGGTGGGTGGATGGGGGTGAGTAGAAATTGTGGAGGATGATTGAAAGATGTAAATAATTCTAACAATGAGGGGACAGAATTTTTTTAAAAAAGAATTCATATGTGACAATGCACATACTTAGCTTTAGGGTCCGGAGGGACTCGCGAAATCCCCCAAGCATTAATTCTTGTCACTATGTCATGTTCCAGGTTATTCACCAAGAGCATAACACCGCAACAAGAATCAATACCCCCTTGCGGGTATTTACGCACACACACACACACACACAATATATATATATATATATATATATATATATATATATATATATATATATATATATATATATATATATATATATATATATATATATATATATATATATATATATATATATATATATATATATATATATATATATATATAATATATATATATATATATATATATATATATATATATATATATATATATATATATATATATATATATATATATATATATATATATATATAACTAATAACTATATATATCTTTATATATATGCTCTAATAGCATATATATATATATATATATATATATATATATATATATATATATATATATATATATAATACCATTAATATATATATACAATATATATATATATATATAATATATATATATATATATATATATATATATATATATATATATATATATATATATATATATATATATATATATATATATATATATATATATATATATATATATATATATATATATATATATAATAATATATATATATAATAATATATATATATAAATATATATATATATATATATATATATATATATATATATATATAATATATATATATATATATATAACTTTAATAATAACTATATATATAACTATAATATATATATAATAATATAATAATATGTATAATATATATATATGTATATATATATATATGCTGCTCATACTCATAACTATATATATATGCTCTTTCTACAAATCTCTATAATTATATATATATTTATATATATATATATATATATATATATATATATATATATATATATATATATATATATATATATATATATATATATATATATATATATATTATAATATACACATATATATATAAACAAAAAAAATATATACATTATATAATCCACGCATATAGTTAAAGAGAAAAACAATATATTAGAATTCTATTTTAAAGTTTGTATAATAAAAGTAGGTTGAAGGGCAACTGCGCCACCTGTTGTTAAGCCCTGAATATTATTATAGTATATAGTATAATGTACAGTATTAGTAGGGAGAGTCTGACGTTGGTTTTCGTGCGAGAGAGACGTGTACAGAAACTGCTGCTACGCAGAAAGTGCTATTTGTGTTTTTAGCTTTCTATGAGTTAATCTAATGTTTTAAGATAACTCACGTGATATTATATTTACAAGTGAAATAATATTATTATAAAAGTGAAGCCATTCCTATTTATTATTCGTATTGAATCTATGCTTAAGACAAGCTATTATTTTCCTTTGGTCGTTGAAGAGACCGCATCATTGTTCACTCATTCTACTGTCGCAGAATACAGTAAGTCTAATTATTCCATATCATATTGTATGATAATTTCTACAAGAAGATATTTCACTGTTATACTCTACAAGATATAAATGTTTATGCAAAGACTATTTGTGCAGCATCGCATATCTATGATTCAAGAATATTTTAATATATCAAGTTGTTTATCTCTCTCTCTCTAACAAGTGTATTTAATGTTCCACGAAACCACGCTCTCTCAAAGATTTATTACAGACTCGATTTCTATTTAATTGCTCAAATATACTTGTATTATATTTAAGAAGATTCATTATTTGTTGTAAATAAAGTTGACAATCTTTGCTACGCATTTCTGTTGTTAAGGATAAAGATATTATTTACTGATACTATTTTATTAAGGAATGTGACTTCTATATTCTACATTATTATTTCACAAGGATATATATATAAATATATAAATATATAAGATATACTATTAAAATTTATTCTTATATGTGCATCGTCTCATTCAAGCCTCTTCTTCATTTCCAAGTGACCAATAGTAGATGGAGTTTGTAACCACTGATGAGTCCATCATCCTGTCTAGTAAAGCAATCTTCGGGAAGTTTTGATTTGTCTATTTCTTAGTGCACACGGGGTATAAACCCAATCAACGCAAGTACCTGTATGAAAGGAAAGTTGATTACAAAACACTTGCGTAAGAAATAGAATGGCGACCGTCTAAACAGAACCTTCTAGCATCGTTTACATTGAAAATCTTTTATATTATCTACAATATACTTCAAGATTATAGAGGCGACTTTACTCTACATTGGTCTGAAGATATTCTTTTATGCTACAAAGAGCATTGAGGAAGCATTTCAATTTTTCAAAAGGATCATTTTCGGGGAGCAGAAGTATACAAGTTGCGAATCATATTTTCCATTCCTCAACGGATCCATCATTCTCGGAGCAGATTTAGATGTCTTTGAGAAGAAAATTATTCTGGTATTATATTATTATGAACTAAAGAAATGTCTTCAGGTACTGTTTGTATGTATATAAAATACGAATACTGTAAGTAAAATAATTTCTTTTTCATATTTCTTATGTAAAATATATTTTTTAATATTTTCATAAAAATAGCCATTTGTCATTTGGGTTCAATCCTCGCCTGTTATAAGTAATATATATACGATATTTGCTTAATTCTAATTGGATGCGGCACCTGTGGACGTAGCGTAATCAAAGTTGTGTAGCCTCGCGTTGCTGAAACATAGATTCCTTGTTTCAATATTTCACTCACATTGTTAAAAATATATTTTAACATATTTTTTTTTTTTTATAACTTTTTATTACTTGAACAATAAATATATTATTATATATAGATGGTATATATATAATTATATAGTATAAAATACTTTATTATTTATTTTTAGTGTATTCATAGAATATAGAATATTCTAGATTCTTAATCGTTCAAAATAGGCTGTTGGAGGCTAGTTTTTGTATGTAATAACGGGGTTCATTTTATAATAGTAAAGATACTATAGACGGGTTCATTGGGCTGCATACCAGATATTTCCAGTTTATACGCAGTTATACGAGACTTGTATTATAACTGTAAAATTTTGTCGTCTGCTTATTACTCATTAACAGATGTTTTTAAAATGTTCTGAAATGCAACTAGAATAAATATTGATATAAATATTTATTGAAATTTATATATTTTACATATATGTCATATATTTTATGAACATATATTATACTGTATAGTTTGTGTATCACCTGTACGAATGTGAGAGGCTTATGCGTAATAGTTTCTTTCTATACTAAAATCCTTACATTGACGTGTTATCAACTGCAAATAAAATTTTGCAGAAAAATTAAAAATATTTCTTCTTCCTCATTTCCTCTCCTACTGTTTGCGAGAGAAATTCCAGTTGCAGTGAAAAAGTATTTTTTTTGTATGAAAATTTTTCCACTCAAAATAAAAATTTTATTTATCCATTTGTTTTCACAAATTTATTGTAGCCATAAAGGTGACTTGTATGAAGTGTGCTATCTGAATGAAATCTGGGATATTTTAAATTTGCGTGGAGGTCAAGTACAAGCTCAAGTACAAGTACTAAATAATTTTATATATATATATATATATATATATATATATATATATATATATATATATATATATATATTGGTTCTCAGTATAAACATATTGTTTTGTTTATACATATTTATTTACATGTATATTAATGTTCTTTATTGTTTTTGAGGTACCTGTCAAAGAAGAGATTGCATCCTTCCAGCAAATCAACAATTTCAGATTTCAAAATTGATCAGAGACTGTACTTAAAAATCGGAAAGAAAGTTTCCCATGCTGCATCGGAACGAGGATATAAGGCACTGTTTTAGGGATTTTTCTAAAAATTAAAAGTAAAATTAATTTTATTTTTTTTTTTTTTATTACAAATAAAAAGATTATTTTTTTTTTTTACTATATATTTTAATATTTATTATTGAAGGCAAACGTCCTTTCATTTATTTACTAATTTATGTCCAGAAGTATCATTGAAGCAACTGCCAGAAAGTGTACGCCAGAGTAAGTTTTGCATTCCATTCTTACGTGGTTTTTTCTTTTGTATTATTTTCCTTCTATTTTCTGCTGTTGTGGGTATTTTTCGTGTTTTGAATATAGGGTTTAATATTTTCTGGGCGTAATTTATTCATCATTCTCAAATGCTTTCTGATACAGAGGACAACATTGAAGTTTCCTCACACGATACAACGGAGCAAATTCCTCCTGCAGAGATAGCTCACGGGGCTGAATCCGTCAATTTAAATAATCATTCTTTTTCTCAGTTAAATAATTCTTCAAACATGGAGCGTCAAACGTTGAACATTGACCGTTTGAGACACTCTAAGCCAAACATACCTCTGTTAGTAGGGTTTATAAACAACTCCTGGGTTGGACCGGAGCTTGGATCATGGTTCACTGCTATAGATTTATACTTCCAGGATGAACAGATAACCTCTGATGTCGAGAAATTACGGAGCTATGTACGTTTTGTGAATATGAAGGAAGGTAATGCTTCATATCTCATCAGAAATACACCGGAACTCTTCCGGGCTGATAATTGGGAAGATTTTAAGAAGAATCTGTCATATTGCTTAAATCCTTTGGTCTCTATTAGTTCTTTCGAAGCTT
Source organism: Trachelipus rathkii (assembly GCA_015478945.1). Taxonomy (NCBI): domain Eukaryota; kingdom Metazoa; phylum Arthropoda; class Malacostraca; order Isopoda; family Trachelipodidae; genus Trachelipus; species Trachelipus rathkii. The sequence goes on from JABUQX010084520.1 coordinate 27,963, forward strand.
TCAGTGAGTTCATAAATGTAAAATGGTCTCATAATCATTCACTCCCAGAGTTCATAACGGAAGCTCAAAAAGTTTTACAAACTTTCCTTGATTCAGCGGAGTTAATGCATGAAGTAAAGTTTAGTGACGAGCAGCGTCGTTTACTCTTGTTTTCTATGTTATATTCAAATTCCAAACCTCAATTTCAACGAATCATACACGAAGATTTTGATGTTAATAATTCAATTCCGAAGCAGATTCAAACTTATTTGAAGAAAACTCACTCTTTAAATAATGGTAAGATGGCGTCAGCGTCAAATAAAGCTCCAAATCCAAATTTTTCTACCACAGTGTATCACACACAAACTGAGAAAAATGTGGCTCCACAATCTTTTCACCAGGCTCATACAGTAAAAAGTAAGCCTCGGAATCCTCAAAAGTCATTTTCAAATGCAAATTCCTTATCTCCAAAGCATCAGAATACGCAAAAAGGTGTGTTTTGCCGTAACTGTGAAAGACATGCTCACCATACTTCTGAATGCGTGTTCGGTTCTTTTTGTTCAATGTGTTATAAGCCACATATGCGGGGGTCTCAAAGAAATTGCCAAGGCACATTCTGGGAACCTTATTCACCTCAGGGTATTAAGAGGGTGAAAGTTATAACGCCAGTCGAGCGTGAAAATTACGAAAGAAATCAGACGAATTTCTATAGGGGTTCAAATTCTAATGTTCATAGGGGTTCAAATTCTCATTTTCATAAGGGTCAAAGTAACTCAAGGGGAAGTTACCAGGTAAATCATTGCTACAATATGCCAAATACATATCATAAGAGTGTAAATTATGATAGACGCATGACAGGTAGGTCAAATAATTATTCAAAAACCGAGCTGCGAAACGCCGGAAACAATAGTTGTAGAGCAAATTCTCCGCACACGTACCAATTTGCAGAGAACGATTTAGAGTCTCAAGTGCACTTATTGGATCCAAATTATAATCCAAATAAGCAATTTCATTATAAATCTGAGAAATATAACTCACAAAGGCATGCAATGTATTCTAATAATTCTTATTTTCCGCATCAATCAGTACGAAATCGATGTTCAAATTTCCGTAATCCGCCGAGTTTTGATCGAAATCAGGATCAGTTTTCTTATTTTCCTAAGTCGAATTTTTGAGAAAGGCTACGAGTTTTCTGCCTCAGAACGTCGTAGTTGCGCCATTAGAGGCTAATATTACAAATATTTTCAATAATACATCGTCTGTTTCAAATGTGTATAAAATAGATGATATTCCTGCAATAGGTAAAAGCTATTTTCTAAAGGTAAAACTCACGGTAGAGTATGAGTTTATCTACGAGATGTCAAGCTATCTTGACATAGGTTCAGGTGTCTCTTTATTACGCCTGCAGACGTTTGAAAGGTTAAGAAAATGCTATCCTTTAGAATTGAAAGAGGATAACATAGTGCTGAAATCCATATCTGGAAACGTGATCCCAAATCTGGGTCGTGTAAAACTCCAGCTTCTGTTGAACGATAGACTGTTCAATATTCATGTAATTATAGTTAACAACCAGTGTACTTTCAGTGGGAATATGTTGTTAGGCACTGATGTACTCGCTTCGTTGCCCATTTCTTTTGATTTAAAGAATGAAATGTTAATTATGAATGACGAAAGGGGCACAAGTAGTATTCCTTTAACTGCGTGGAGTCCGCTCCTTGATGATAAAAATTCTGTTTTTAATCCTTTATCGCATGATAAAAATGTTCTTAACGACGATTTTAAAGTCGATAATACTGTTTCTTTTTGCAAAACGCAATCTATTAATTTCGAGCACGAGTCTTATATTCATGAACTTTCAATTTTCGATGATGAAAGTTATGATTTGTTTTTGCCGAGTACTGTTCAATTTAATGCTTATTCAACGACGATATTGTCCGTTGATGTTCGTTCAAAGGCGGGAACCTTACCCCCTGAAGAAGTTTATCTCGTTTCTGAGAAAAATATTGTTTCAAATGTCATTTTTGCCAATGTGTTAAGTGGTGTAAAAGATGGCACAATTTTAGTCAAATGTGTTAATTTAAGTTCAGCTCCAGTCACTATGGATAAAAATACAAGGGTTTCTAAAGCAAATTCTTTGGGTTTTCGTAGTTCTTGTTCAAACATAAACCGGATAGATACATCCGAGGGTCTTTCTAATTCTGAATTACGCGATGTATATAGGGAAATTCTGCTTTCAAAGTCGAAGAAAGAAGCGGACTTAGTGGTGTTACAGGATGCGTCACAGTTAGAAACCATCCTTGATTTCTTAATAGAAAATAAAGAAGTAGTTGCTCTTAGTAATGATCGTGTCGACATATGTCCTTTGGGTAAGTTTAATTTAGAATTAACGTCCGATCGTCCGACTTATATATACACACCAAATTACCTTCTCCCGCACAAATTTCAGTCAGATATTGACAGCTGGGTGAACGACTGTATCCTCAAGGAATACATTGAACCTTCTGACTCACCCCACTCCAGCCCTCTCCTTGTGATAGCTAAAAAGGATTCTGCGCGTCCAAGGATCGTTTTGGACTACAGAAAATTGAATAAATATGTAGTACCGATCCAGTTTCCTATACCGAATATTCAGGACACTTTGTCCAAGTTAGGGGATTCGAAAGTCTACAGTTCCCTCGATTTACTTACGGGCTACTATAACGTGGAAGTCTCGCCAGAAAGTCGGCCTTATCTAGCGTTTACAACTCATCGGGGACGTTGGCAACCGCGGGTCTTGCCAATGGGGGTACGTACAGCACCTCATGTCTTCTGTAAAATAATGGAAGCAGCTCTTTCTCACCTGTTAGGTATTCACGCGCTCATCTATCTTGATGACATCATTGTTTATTCTAAAGACATAGATTCACACTATCGTAGTTTAAGGTTAGTGTTTGATGCTTTAAAGCAAGCGAAGCTTAAAATCAAGTTAGAAAAAGCGAACTTTTTCAAAAGGTCATTAGTGTATTTAGGGTTTCGTATTTGTAGTGAAGGTCTGTCTGCAGATCCTAGTAAGTTAGAAGTACTCAAATCATTTCCAGTACCTACAGATATTAGCTCAGCACGTTCTTTCATTGGATTCACATCTTTCTATCGCAATTTTATTCCTCATTTTTCTGTTGTTGCACAGCCGATCACAGCTCTTTTCAAAAAGGGTGTAACATTCGTCTGGCAAGAAGAGCAACAAAAAGCTTTTGATATTCTCAAGCAAAGGTTAATCGTAGAACCTTTATTGCAATTTCCAAACTTCAATAAAGAGTTTATTTTATGTACAGACGCCAGTGGGATAGGTCTCGGGGCAGTTCTCGCACAGAGAGATTCAAATGGTAACGACAGACCAATATCATTCGCTTCAAGAATGTTGAGCAAGGCCGAGAGAAACTATAGCTCGATTGACAGAGAAGCCTTGGCGATAACTTGGTCATTGTCTAAATATAGGAATATAGTTTATGGTTATCCAATTAAGATCTATACAGATCACAAACCTCTTGTGCAAATTTTCAAAAGTAAAGATCTGACACATAAATTGGCCAGATGGGCTGTAAAGGTTAACGCATTTAACCCTGAAATATTGTTCATTGAAGGTAAAAAGAATATTGTTCCAGACATTCTTTCAAGATGTCCACCACCTTCTATTTCTCCTATATCTTTGGTGTCAAATATTGATTCTTCATTCGCAGATAAAAAGCTTTATAATCTTACGTTCGAAGTGATTAAAACCGAACAAGAAAAATGTGAAAGATTAGCTCCTATTATAAAGTTTATCAAAGAAAAAGGTAACACGTTCTGTTATCCACATGCATATATTAAAAATATATTATATTATGTTACGAAGGAGATGCAATATCTCATTGAAGTTCCAAATTCTTTGGTTTATACTGTTTTAAATCTCAATCATTGTACGCTTGGCTCTGGCCACATGGGTGCTCTACGCACAGAGAAAAGAATCAGAGAACGTTACACGTTTCCGAAGTTATCAAAGCTTGTTCAGCAATTTTGTAAAGAATGTCCTTCTTGTTTACGCGTTAAGGGGAACATTCCTAAGCGTGCATCTATTTACAAGTACCCAATCGCATATCAGCCGTTTAGCAGAATACACACTGATATCATTGGACCACTTCCTCCTTGTTCTAAAACGGGTTCTAAATATATTCTGGTTTTCAAGGATTCACTTACGAGGTATGTTGAATTGTGTCCCATACCTTCTCGAAATGGTGTTCACATAGCAAACGCTTTGCTTCATAGGGTTATAGTTCGTCACAATACACCATCCGTTCTCCTTTCAGACAACGCTGGGGAGTATGTTTCATCGTTTTTCAAACAGCTATGTAAGCTTTGGAAAATAAACAAGGTCGAAATTTCAATTCGCTCACCTTCAGCAAACAGCCTGGTTGAACGCTGTAACCTCCAGATAGAGAATTACCTGCGACATTATGTCAATAAAAAGGGTAACGATTGGGCATCCTACCTTCCATTCGTTCAATTGTGTTTGAACAGCACCTACAATGAAACGTTAGGGGAAAGTCCACATTTTGTTCTTTATTCGTATAATAAACGCTTACCTTACGATGTAGATAACTACATCACACCTTTCTCTAGTATAAATAAAGATTTCCAACCAAGTCATGAAGAGTTAAAAGACTTAGCAATACGCACAAATTTGATTCGTGAGATAGCGAAGGAAAATTTAGAGAATGAAACGAACAAATTCATAACCAGACAACGTAGTAAAGCTCTGGATAGGGATATTCTCGTGGGTAGTCGTGTGTACATATTAGATATAAAACCTTCTGGACTACCTAAGAAATTACACAAACGTTGGGTCGGACCGTACAGGGTTGTCGGAATTCTGGGAAGAAACAGATTTATATTACAATGCTTGCAAAGTGGACGAGAGATCGCTGTTCATAGCGATAATTTCAAAATTGTTGCTGAACCTATTCTTGATCCAAATTTTCCTCAAAATAAGGAAAATTCTTCTAAATCTGATCAAAGCAAGAAAGTTCATTTCAATAATGAGGTAGATGATGAAACGGAAAGTTTATCTCAAGATGACGAAGATGAAAATGTCATGTTTTCTCATCAATATGCAAGAAGTGCAAGTAAGATTCCAAGTCCAATTCATGAAAGAAACAATCTTCAATATTCGAATTCTTCTTTTCAAGATCCTGTTCGTATTCAAAATGATGTAAATAGTCCGAATCAGGTTAGTCATAATCGCTCTGAAGGAAATACTTCTCGTTCTGATAGTACTTTCCAATCTTCATTTTCGGGTTTTAATAATAATAGTGGAAGTTCATCTTTTCGTAGTTCAGATATATCGAAGTCGGAAACTGATACTTCTGATAGTAGTTACAAACCATATCCGCTATTTAAGGGAATTCGGGACCAGAGTCCTCGGTTTCTTCGTTCTTCTAATAGGGCACCTCCTATTCATAGCACTCCAATATCTGATGAATTTCGTAATCTTCCTTCCTGTTCTTCCAAACGTAATGATTTGTCATTTTCTGATTAGTGTTTTCAGGTTTCCTTTCGTGTCCATTCTTTCATTGAAATGGCTGGCAATTTATGGTAGATGTTTCAATGAGTTGCAGATGGATATATTTTAGATTAGAATTTATTTATTTTTTTTTTATTAATGTTTTATAACTCCCTGAAACGCTTACCTGATCATGAGAAAATGAAATTGGAGATTTTGGAAGAATGGTAATCTGTTCTATGACATCATATATCATATGTTGTAGGAAAGTTAGTTAAAATCGAATTCAAACGCTTTGTTTTTATTTAAAATCATTTGTACAGTACATCCTAGAAATTTTATATTATAAAATTCCTTCCTCGGAGGGGAGGGTATTCTATACAGCTAGAATTATATACATTATATAATCCACGCATATAGTTAAAGAGAAAAACAATATATTAGAATTCTATTTTAAAGTTTGTATAATAAAAGTAGGTTGAAGGGCAACTGCGCCACCTGTTGTTAAGCCCTGAATATTATTATAGTATATAGTATAATGTACAGTATTAGTAGAGAGAGTCTGACGTTGGTTTTCGTGCGAGAGAGACGTGTACAGAAACTGCTGCTACGCAGAAAGTGCTATTTGTGTTTTTAGCATTCTAAGAGTTAATCTAATGTTCTAAGATAACTCACGTGATATTATTTTACAAGTGAAATAATTTATTATAAAAGTGAAGCCATTCCTATTTATTATTCGTATTGAATCTATGCTTAAGACAAGCTATTATTTTCCTTTGGTCGTTGAAGAGACCGCATCATTGTTTACTCATTCTACTGTCGCAGAATACAGTAAGTCTAATTATTCCATATCACATTGTATGATAACTCTGCAAGAAGATATTTCATTGTTATACTCTACAAGATTTAAATGTTTATGCAAAGACTATTGTGCAGAATCGCATATTTACGTTTTCAAGAATATTTTAATATATCAAGTTGTTTATCTCTCTCTCTCTCACAAGTGTATTTAAAGTTCCACGAAACCACGCTCTCTCAAAGATTTATTACAGACTCGATTTCTATTTAATTGCTCAAATATACTTGTATTATATTTAAGAAGATTTATCATTTGTTGTAAATAAAGTTGACAATCTCTGCTACGCATTTCTGTTGATAAGGATAAAGATATTATTTACTGATACTATTTTATTAAGGAATGTGACTTCTATATTCTACATTATTATTTCACAAGGATATATATATATATAAATATATATAAATATATAAGATATAATATTAAAGTTTATTCTTATATGTGCATCGTCTCATTCAAGCCTCTTCTTCATTTCCAAGTGACCAATAGTAGATGGAGTTTGTAACCACTGATGAGTCCATCATCCTGTCTAGTAAAGCAATCTTCGGGAAGTTTTGATTTGTCTATTTCTTAGTGCACACGGGGTATAAACCCAATCAACGCAAGTACCTGTAAGAAAGGAAAGTTGATTACAAAACACTTGCGTAAGAAATATATATATATATATATATATACCGTACATAGATTTTCTCTGTGTATACCTAACAAAACCTGAACTAGAGGGCCTGAAATGAGACCTAACCTGGATGGATCAAAAATGAAAAGTCTATAGAAGTTTTAACAACTTTGAGAGGCTGTAACTTTTTTTTTGTAAAGAGACCACCACATGTTTTTTTGGTAATAGTTCGGTTTGAGGTAATGTTATCAAATATCGATTGTTTTTTCCGATAATCGTAGGTTATTGGATATTGTTGTTACCCATATATAAAATATGGTTTGTTCGAACACGTAAGAGTGGCACTGGCTTTGGCAAAATTTACATTAAATAATTTTTCAAAAAAGGAATATTTGTTTATATAGTTACGTATATATTAACTTAAATGTGTTATTTAAAATAAAATTTATGAAAATTTAATAAAATTCAAACATTTGAATATATATATATATATATATATATATATATATATATATATATATATATATATATATATATATATATATATATATATATATATATATATGGTCGAATTTTTAATGCTCACAGTATGTAACTAGGGACCAGCAGCATCTACAGTAAAACAAATTATATATTTGGAATCAACGGAAGAATTCTAGGGTGGGATTTAATTTTATTCATCAATATTTTAAAATGACTTACTATTTGGGGGCCAAAGTGGCCAGGGACAAGAGGGAGGGACATTTCATACCCCGGAGAATGGAAGGAGACCACGCAAACAGTGTGCTGCAGTTCTTGAAGTGTTTTGGAGTAAGTATTCTTTTTTTTTTTTTTTAACTAAAGGAATACCATAGAGTCCGCACTGATGGCAGGAGTCAGGGTCGCCTCCCGGTGGACAGGGGGACTAATCCCCCCCTCCGGGGATGGTCTTCGGAACCCCCGCTCTTTGGTCTTTAGCAGGTGTCGCAGGGGGGTTCCCGACCATCCCCCCCGAGGTATGCTCCCCTGTCACTAAATAATTTTAAAATATTTTCGAATAACTTTAGGTCATCCATCCTTAATTCGGCTGATTCAATCTATAATTTATTTTACTGGACCGTAGGACGTACATTCTACAGACATTAAAAATTGATATATATTTATGATTACATTGTTATTACTTACTTATATATATATATATATATATATATATATATATATATATATATATATATATATATATATATATATATATACAACACTTATTGTGGACACAAATAATAAATATTTACGTCGAAATAAACTAAAAAATTAAATAAAATGAATTTGAAATTAAATCAATTTGAAGCTCAAAAACTAAAAAATAAGTTCAAATTTTTAATTTTTCTTTACCTAAAATAAAAAATCATTACTAACCATTCCAATACTAAATTATTTTGAGGGAACACTTGGCACGTTGCATGGTGGGATTATTATAAAATCGATTATCTTTTCTAAAATATCGATATCTGACACATTACCTTAAACCGAACTATTACCGTTTTTTTTATTCTTCATTATTATTTTTTTAGAATATATCCTATGATTTTAATAAAAATCCTGGGTGAAGCCCCTCTGCACTGCTATTACCATAGTTTCAATACAATATTCATGATAATTGGACCCTACAACACTCTACAATTACCCAGAAATTATATTAAAACCAATGGTAAATGTTACCCAGAGGGTTGTCACCCTCGATTTTTATGAAAATCAAAGGATATACTCTATAAAAATAATGAATAGTGAAAACAAAAATCATTGCTCTCTTCAGGAAAAAAAAAAAAAGTTACAGCCTCTCAAAGTTGTTAAAGCTCCCATAGACTTTTCAATATTGATCGATCCAGGTTAGGTCTCATTTCAGGCCTTCTAGAATCACAGTTACTGAAATTTATTAACGAAATCTTATCATAACTTGAACTAGGATGGCCCTAAAATGAGCATGTGGCCCACTAATTTTATTTATAAGTCTATAGGAAAATTTTAAACTTTGAGGCTATAACTTTTTTTCCTAAAGAGAACGCGGATTTTCGTTTTCACTGTTCTTCATTATTGTTTTTAGAGTATATCCAGTGATTTTCATAAAAATTTGGGGTGACAACCCTCTGGGTAACAATTATTAAACCAACCAAAATAAATGAAGTGAACTTTTTTTTTTCTTTTTTTTTTGAGTGGACCTCGCCAACGAGGGGCATATGCAGTCCCTCCAGGCAGACAAAATACTGTCCTTCTGGCTATCACGAGCTCAAGGCAAGTGAACCACCTGCTACAAGAGCCCGTGATACTTTCTCAAACCCCATTGAGATATATTTTACATCCCACTGAATCATCAAAACGACCAAATAACGAAACACAGATAATACACTGTGAACGAAACAATCACCAAACTAATTAATTGAACAAGATTACCAAAGTTGACAGAACGAAATACATGGACAAAATTAGGTCCCCATTCACAAGACAAGCCAAGTGTTTTATTCCGAAAAGTCGGAGTCAATTTATAAAAAAAAATTCCAAAATCTTTAATTCCGTATTTGACTAGACTTAATGTAAAATATTTTTAAAATATTATAATATATTTATCACATGTTTCCGTTAATTTTTAAAGCGGTCACACTCTCTGTTTGTTTACGGTCTTTTTATTTAACATTTATACCAAAGTATATACAAGGATGTTATCAACAAGTTTATATGTGTTGTAGTAATGTAATTCTATTTCTATGGGAGTTAGTGGTCATTAGATTGTGCATTTTGAGTTCCAAAGACATAGGCAGCGGTTGCCAAATTTTTTAAATAATGATTTTGATAAATATAAAAATATTTTTGCTAAAAATTCTAAAGTTTTGTAAAAAGATTAAAATCACATATTTACAAGTATTTTTTTACAGGTAAATGAATGATTGCTTGTAAATTTTGTTTCACCATAATACGTCAAAATTTAACCTCAGTGAAATTTCCATCAATTCTTTTAAAATATAATTTACTGGTGAGTGGGTACATGGTTGGATTGAAGAGTGGTTGTGGAAATAGAAAACAGTGTGCACAACTAAATAGCAATAAGTCCTCATGGGAAATAGTGTGAAGAGTGGGGTCCCACAGGGTTCAGTGCTAGGGCCACTATTGTTCCTCTATATGTGTGGTTTGTTTGGAGAGAGGAGGTAGTTCTAGGTGTGGGTGTAGTTGTGTGGTAATGGTCTGATCTTGCAAGTTGGGGATGATGGTAATCATTGAGTGTTGGTGGTATGACGAGAGTGGATGGGCCGTTTTGGTTGTCTAGAGCGTGGCGTGTAGTGTGGCAAGTGTGCCGCGTTTGTTGTCGGTGTGTGTCTCTGTCTGTGGTGTGGTAGTGTTGTGTGGTTAGTGTCTCGCGGTGTGTGTGTGGGATTTCGTTCAGTTGGTTCGGGTGGTAACGTTCTGCGGTGGTGCTTCTCTGAGAGTGACTCTTGTGGATATGGTACGGCGAATCGAGGGTGTTGTGTTATTGGTCGTTTCGCGTCTTGAGGCTGTATTGATGATGCTTTAGTGGTGACGTACACTGATTCTCTACTGTTCTCCGTGGAGTGCAAGCGTGTGTGATGGTGTGGTACTTGGGGTGGTGGCGGTGTAGGCGTGTTAGAATTGTTTTAGTGGTGTGACGGATGCGTGTTGAGTGTCGGCGTCGACGGTTAAGGGTCACCGAGAAGGCTTATTCGACCATCTGGTACTCTTACGTGAGCTGGGGTCCGCACTGCAGAAAACTTGAGAAGTACGGTAGGCGCAACAGGATGACGAACAGAGTAGCCCTAAATAGAAGAAACTGATTTGATGGTTGTTCGGTGATTTGATGGGTGTTCGGAATCAATTTGATTGGTGTTCATAGTCACTTCAGGTGGTCACCAATTTGAAGGGGTTAGGTTTGATCATACAAACCCTTGTTATCTCTAAATGGTTTTCTCTATATGACTTTCATTAATTTTCCAAACCTTTCAACAGAGATGTTAAGCCTAACTGGCTATATTTCCCAATCTTCCTTACTGACCTTCTTATAAATGGCAGAACATATCATTTTTGGTACTCGTACCAAATGTTATAGATGCTTAAAAATTCAATACAGTGCTTTCGCACTGTTTGGTATACCTTTCAAATTCTACCAATATATAACATCAGGGCTGCAGCTTTACTTGGGTCAATTATGATCTAATAAACGTTTAATAAACTCCAGCAATCAAATTCAAAATTTCTTTAAGTCTATTTGTTAATGCATACAAGAACTATTAGTCTCCAACTATTATCTAATCTTTCTCAGTAACACTGAAGCAAAATAAGCATTGAAAATGTTGACCATTTCCTTATCTGAACTCACTAAATTTTCATCAATTTTAATTGGACCAATTGTCCTATTCTTACTTTCATTTTCCCTATTACTACCTTTGAATATTTTAAAACATCTACGCTTTTCATTAATTTTCTCTCTTATCTCTCTCTATTCCAACAAACAGGTTTTCTCTTTGCAACCCTAATGGGTTTTCTTTAAAACATACGGACTGAATATTCATTAAAATTTGCTTAAAATGTTTCCACATGATAAAACAGTTTTGGTCTTTAAACTCTTTATCCAGTTAGTTGATACTAAGCTGTCTCGAAATTTGGTAAAATCGCCATTTCGGAAATCTAAGATCTTTTCCTTATTAGCTTGCAATTTGCCCAGAGATATTACATTCATATTAAATCTAATTATAATATTCACTAAGTGCTAAATTCTCCTCAACTCTAACTTCATCCACCATACTTTCATCGTTAGTTAATATTAAGTCTAGTAGTGCATCGTATCTTGTGGGTTCTTGGACCATCTGGGTCAAAAAGTTATCTAGTATACAATTTATGAATGCAGAACTACTATGGTCCATATTAGACAAGGAATCCCAATGAATGCCCGGAAAATTAAAATCACCCATTATGACTATACCTTTTTCTTTACTGTGGCATGCTGTCTCTATTTCTTTCACAATTTTCGCGTCTAATTCTTGAATCTGGCCAGGAGGTCTATAAAATGCCCTATTCTATATGATTTATTGTATATAAGAATATCTACCACACGATTCCAATATTATTATTCTAGATTTACAAAACTAAGTCATTTATACAAGATTGAATATTGCTTTTAACATATAAGCGCCACACCACCACCCTTCTTTCCTCTACGCTGTTATAAATAAAATGAATATCCGTCTATTTCATATTCCTGAAAGGAGTCTCCATATAATTCATCCGTTATGCAAATAATGTCTAGATTCTCATTTATGGCATAACTAATCAGCTCATCTTTTTTATTTCTAAGGCTATGAGCATTTGTGTAAAAACATTTTATACTCGAAATCTTGTTATTTTTATTATCATCATCATTATTTGAACATGATAACAACATATTATTTATTCACCCACTATTAGAGTTAATCATTGCTAATTTTTGTATCTAGATTTTAGCCCACCACCCAACTTTACCTAGTTTTTTGCTAAAACGTCTCCAAACTGGTACTGAAAAGCCCAACACCTTTACGACTCAAGTGGACTCCATCTGCTGCAAAAAGATCTTTATCCAGAAATTCTCTCCACAAATAGGAATAGTGAAGAATGTATAAAGATTCAAAATTATCTTGATAAGCCTCTTGGGTGGGAAGATAAGTGGCAAATGAATTTTAATAGTAAAAAGTGTTAGGTTCTTCACCTAGGTTACTCAAAGAAAAGTTTTAACTAGGATATGAATGGGGACTGAACTCTGAGGTCTGTGGACCATGAAAAGATTTAGGTGTGATTATAAGCAATAATTTGAAAGTAGCTAATCAGTGTTTGGAAGCATGGAATAAAGCTAATAAGATGCCGAGCATATATAATAAATAGCAATGTTGTTTACAAGAGCAAGGAAGTTATAAGTAAACTGTATAATAACTATGTTAGGCCAGTGTTAGAGTATTGTGCACAAGTTTGGGCCCTTTATTTAAAGAAAGACTTAGATATGATAGAGAGAGTGCAACGTAGAGCAACAAATATGATTTGAGGATAAGAGCTATGAGAAGAGGCTGAAGGAGTTAGGAATGGTTTCTGTAGAAAGGCGATTTCTCAGAGGAACATGATACAAGTCTACAAAATATTTACATCTATTAGATAATACGGAGACCAATAAATTCTTTATAGTAGAGCACGGACAGGTGACCAGGGAGCATAATAAGAAAATTAAGAAACCATGCCATCATGATATAAGAAAGCATTCATTCAGAAATATTGTTATATTTTTGGAATGGTTTGCCACACGAGGTTGTTGAGTGTAACTCGATTTCATCATTTAAGAAAGGATTGGATAGGTATATGGATGGTTTGGGTAACATATATTATATTTTTACTAAAGCCAAAATTGGCTTGTTTTAAGTTACTGTAGTTATGAGGGTTAATTGCATGTTACTATAGTTATTAAAGCTGTAGTGTGGTTAGCATGTATATACTTTAGATATATTTTTTTTTTTTTGTTTTAGTTGTAGACTTTGTGTATAAGTAAGTTATTGACAAGCCCTGCGTCGAGTGACTGAAGGACTGATTGGTGAAGAACAAGGTGCGTTTAGGAGTGGTAGAGGATGTGTGGATCAAATCTTTACATTGAAACAAATGATTGAAAAAATGAGGGAGAAAAAGAATAAATTGTATTTAGGTTTTATGGATTTGCAACAGGCGTATGATAGGGTTAATAGGGAAGCTCTATGGCAGGTGTAAGTGATATATGGTGTTGGTGGTAGGCTTCTGAATGGAATCAAAAGTATGTATGACGATAGTGAGGTGTGTGTAAGAATAAATGGTGTCAAAGGTGACTGGTTTAGTATTAATAGCGGAGTGAGACAGGGTTGTTTATGTTTCCTTGTATTCAATTTTTATATACATGGGGTTTAATGAAAGAATTAGAGGTGAGGGTTGGCAGGAAATGGTGTTAGAATGATGGAGAATGGAGATGAGTGGAGGATGCCCTACCTATTATATGGATGATTTGGTTTTGTGTGGTGATCTGAAGAGAGTTTGAGAGGAATTGTAGAGAGGCAGGGTGTGTGAAAAGAGGGGTTTGAAAGTAACGTAGATAGAGTAAGGTTTATGGTTGTGAGCAGGGTTGTGAGTCGGTTCAAAATTTTCAGACTCCGACTTCGACTCCGACTCCACCTCTTGAAAATTACTACTCCGAATCCGACTCCGACTCCGATTTCCAATATTACCGACTCCGACTCCGACTCCGACTTCCCTTACAGACTCCGACTCGACTCCGACTCCGACTCCGACTACCGCCCTCTATAAATTACTAATAATGAAAACATTATATATATATAGTATATATATATATATATATATATATATATATATATATATATATATATTAATAATATATATATATATTAATAATATAATATTATATATAAATATATATATATATATATATATATATATATATATATATATATATATTATATATATATAAATATATATATATATATATATATATATATCATATATTATATATATATTATATATATATATATATAATATATAATATATATAATATATATATATAATATATTATATTATATATTATTATATATATATATATATAATATATATTATATATATATATATATATATATATATATATATATATATATATAATATTTATACTATATATATATATATATATATATATATATATATATATATATATATATATATATATATATATATATATATATATATATATATATATTATATTATATATATATATATATATATATATAATATATGAGAGTATGTTGTTACCTGTGTTAATGTATAGTAGATGAAAACTATGGTTTGGAATAGAGGTTATAAGATCTAAAGTAAATGGGTTCAGATGGACAATTTAGGGGTGTGTAGGTTTGAGAAGTATTGATAAAATGAGAAATGAACGTTTAGAGAATGTGTGGTGTGGGGTAATTTGAGAAATAAATGAAAGTACGTTTGAGAATGGTTTCATCATGTGGAAGGAATGGATGATTGTCGGTTGGTTAAGCGGATGTAATGTGGTGAGTGGGACTCGAGCGGCTGGGAGACAAAGGAAAAGTGGATTGACCAGTAAAGGAATGCTGGAGGAGAGAAATGTGCGTTTGGCAGAGTGCGAGAAGAAGGTGCATAAAGTGGTGAAATGGCGGGTTGGTGAAGGGGTATTGTTGCGGCCACCTGGGCCAAGGGATTAACCCACATTGCGAGATGATTAGTGAGGGTCCGGTCATGTCCCGTAAGCTCTTAATGGTGGGTTTTCTGAATGGACGAGTTCTCACTAAAGGTATAAAGGGGGCGGTAAGGCTGGGCTTCTTTTCGACTTTCGTCATATTTTTCTACTACTTTCTGTTTTAGTGCATGCTTCGCACTTGGGGAGAGAAGGTGGGGTGATGATGATGATGATGATGATGTTGATATATATATATACCGTATATTAATATATTATATTTATATATAATTATGAGAGATAAAAGAAGGCTATTATTATTCTTATTGAGAAAATATATTTATTTATATATAAATATATTTATATATATATATATATATATATATATATATATATATAGTATAAATATATTCTTAATATATGCTTGTGTTAATGTTAGGTATAGGTATATATGTTTTTGTGTTACGTTGGGTTGTATTTGTTGTGCCTTCAAAATTTGCTCTCCCACCCACTTAAAAAAAGAAACAGATCTGATCAAAAACACCTTCCAAAAACTAAAATATCCCCCTTATATAATACACAATGCCTATAAAAATGCAAAGAAAAAATACTACACAACAAATACAACCCAACGTAACACAAAAACATATATACCTATACCTAACATTAACACAAGCATCATAAAAAAGTTCATACCACAGCACATACAATTGATCCCTTCAAACAATATTCTAATCAAAAAAGTACTAAAACCCCCCAAATCACAGTCAAAAAATCCCCCATGCCTATACAAAATACCTTGCTACAATTGTACAATAATTATTATGGAAAACAAGTGCTCTTCAGTTCAGAGAAACAACAACAATAAGAGGCGACCTAGAATACCTATGAATATTCAGGCCCTCACTCACCAACAGATTCACTCAAAAATCATCAAATACAAATTAATAACATGACACACATTAGAAACATACTTGACACCAACAAAAGAAAAATTACAGAGGCCTTCTGCATATTCAATTTACCCAATTATAACCGCTGCTCTGGAGATTACAAGATAGATGCAATACAAAATAATTTCATGCAAATGTCACCTTACTACAAAAGCTTAATAGAAAACCAACCTACTAATTATAATAATAATCGTAAAAATAATAAAAAAAAAAAAATTCTTTGGTCTCATTGTTAATAAATATTACTTGAAAAAGGACAAAGTTGTCGAAAATTTGTAATCAAAATTTTAAATGTTTTAATTTATTAAAGTGTTTTTAATGTAGCTATTGTCATATGTAACCTTTAAGCAACACAGGGTATCATACCAACATACAAAATATAACGAGCTGCTTAATATTAACAAGTGTATATATTATATATATATATATATATATATTATATTATATATATATATATATATATATATATTATATTTATATATATATATATATATATATATATATATATATATATATATATTATATATATATATAATGGCAGTAGCAAAAAAAAAAAAATTCGGGGTGTTTTAGATTAAGAATATTATAATATATATACAAAGGTGGGCACCGTTAATTAGAAAGTTAACGTCGTTAATTTTTAATCGTTAACAAAAAATATTAACGACGTTAATAATCTTAAAGCGTTTATCGTAGAATGTAAGGCGGAAGTTACGTTATCGTTAACGTTAACCGTCTTCACAATATGTAGGAATATTATTATTGTTATTTTTCTTTTATTATAATAATTTCCCTAAATAATAATAATGATATTAAGCTTATAAGACAAATTAATTAGGCTTTGACCTATAGCAGTTTTTGCCGCTTGTCGAACGAATCTTCCAAAGCGTAA
>JABUQX010084520.1:50000-53175 GCA_015478945.1 Trachelipus rathkii
ATTAAAAAAAATAATTAAAAAACTCAACCGATAAAAAGCATTAATAACTTAATAATTTAGGGAAGGGGTCTACGGGATTCATATATATATATTATATATAATATAATATATATATATATATATATAATTATATATATATATATATATATATATAAAAATATATATTTAATATATTATATATATATTTATATACATATATATATATATATATTATTATATATATTATTATATATATATATTATATATATATATATATATATATATATATATATATATATATATATATTATATATATATATATATATATATATATATATATATTTATATATATATATAAACTGTAAGATTACAGAGTTAGGCGCATTTACATCCCATTTCAAGTAGGAATTGAATGATTAGTTCTTAAAAAATAGAATAGCATCTGCAGGTTCTCCTTCATTTTTCCCTCTTTGGTCTGATTTTATAATGCGAAGAGCAGAAAAGCAGTTCCACGCTAACTTGAGTTGGAGGTAGAGCAGTAACAACAATTTCAGCTTCTTGTACAATGTCTTGATACTTTGAAGTTACATAAAATTTTTCAACTTTTTCAGTGCAGCAAGAAATTTTATTTAAGTTATGGAATAATTGTGTACAGGATTGGAAGGACCTTTGAACCTTTTTTCTTGACCAATCGACGCTTTCGACTAAGCTCTTCAATATCTAGAAGCTTTTCACACTAATCTTCTGAACTTTTTGAAGAATGACTTGAGAAGGTATTAACGGAGATAGTTGTAGTTTCCTCATTACAATATGTTTTAGCATGTATCCTTTTCTTCTTGTAACTTCCTGCAACCTTTAATACAAATGCCAAATTGCAAAGTGCAGATTTAGCTTTTTTTTTGTTGTTGTTTCTCAGTTAAGACTAACATGTAGATAGGAATTAATATAAACAACAGCTAGTATATATCATTGTCAATTAGAGAAATTTCTCTTCGTGCCATGGAGTCTTTTATTCCTTCAGCATCTAAAATATAGATGGTATAAGGTTGATGGTTGGAATTTATTAGAATATTATCCAAATTGAAACATAAAGGTGCTGTTTAAAAATCTTCGAAGTTTGACAATTGCATTTTGTGATGTGAAGTGAAAGTCAATAAACTTGCATGAAGTGATTAAAGTCATTCACAGAGTCACATTTTATAAACTTTGTCAGTTTAAATTTTCCGACTCCAATCCTCTTCAAAATTTCCGACTCCGACACCGACTCCGACTCCCGACTCCGACTCTTTTTGAAATTACCGATCCGACTCGACTACGACTCCACTTTTCAAATTACCGACTCCGGACTCCGACTCTCCGAGCTCCGCCTTCAGCCCTCTTCAAAACTACCGACTCCGATCCGGATCGACTCAGACTCCGACTCGCAACCCTGGTTGTGGAGTGAAGGAAGTCTCGTGGTGAAGTTTATGTTAGATGGTGAGCAGTGGAACAAGTGTCTGAGTTTAAATATTTAATGTGTATGTTGAATTGAGAAGGGAACGGATGATGCAGAGTGTAGTTAGGAAAGTTGTGAATGGCAGGAGGTGGCTGATGCCATTAAATTTTGTGAATATAAAGGGACTAAGTCTTGATTTCGCTAAGTCTTACATGAGGGCATGTTGTTACCCGAGTGTTATTGTATAGTAGTGAGACTATATGGTCTGAATAAGAAAGTATAGATCTAAAGTTTCAATGTGTTCAGATGGACAATCTTAGGGGCGTGCTAGGTGTGAGAAGAATTTATAAAATGAAGAATGAACGTATTAGAGAGTTGTGTGGTGTAAAGAAAGGGGTAATGAGAGAATAATGAAAGTATGTTGAGATGGTTTGGTCTGTGGAAAGGATGGACGATAGTCGGTTGGTTAAAAGCGAATGTATAGTGGCGATTGTGTTGGGAACCGACCGCTGGAGACCGAAGAAAAAGTGTGTGAGTCAAGTAAACGCAATGTTTGAAGGAAGAGAAATTGTGAGGTTTTGGAGAGGCAGAATAAAGGTGCTTAATAGGAGTGAATGGCGGGGTTTTGTGAGGGGGTATGGCTGTTGCCCACCTGGGCCAAGGGATGAACAGTTATATTGACGATTTACCATAGTGAGGGTCCGTCGACGGTCCCGTGAAGCTTAGGGTGGATTTTCTGACTGGAACGAGTTTTCTTACTATTAATGGTACGAGGGGGGCGTAACAGGCTAGGCTTTTCTTTTCGACTTTTGTCAATATTCTTCTACAGTTTTCTTTTCCGAATCAACGTTACGGCACCTTACTCCAGTTTAGGAAAAAAGGTAGATGAGAGAAGAAAATATATATATATATATATAATATATTATATATATTATTATATATATATATATATATATATATATATATATTAATATATATATATATTATATAATATATTATTATATTATTAATTTATATCAGGGGCGGCTCGTGCCTGTTGCAGTTTGCGCAAACCATTATTATACACTTGCAAGTTAGTTGTGGCAACTATTTATTTATTTTTTAATTCTTTTAATTTTTTTGTAGGATTAAATATTAAAGAAGTTAAATTGCATCTTATTATATAACTCCATTGATTTAATTATTTAATGAAAAAAAAAGTCATCAAATTTTAGTTAGTCCAAATGTCAAACCAACATGATTGTTGCAGACACTTTACAACACATGCCCTATACATTTTTGAGGAGAAAAATGTGTGTGAAAATATGACCGCGTGGACGCTTTATACTAATGTGACCAAATTTCTTGCAGTTAAAATCGGGACACTATATATATATATATATATATATATATATAGTATATATATATATATAATATATATATATATATATATATATATTATAATATTATATATATATATATATATATATATACTATTATATATATAATTATAATATATATTATATATATACTATATATATATATATTTATATTATGATATATAATATTATAATTATATATTATATATATATTAATATTTATATATATATATATTATATATATATATATATATATATATATATATATATATATATTATATATATATATATATATATATATATATTTTACCTCAGTTACGAGTATTTTTCGGTAGATGAAATTTTCTTCAGCAATTCTGGAGACGATTTAATTAAATTGTAGAACTCCATTCCTGTCTGATCA
>JABUQX010084521.1:0-5000 GCA_015478945.1 Trachelipus rathkii
ATATTATATATAAATTATGATGTATATACCAGGGTACGTATTCATAATATTCATTTTGTATGTACGAGCCAGCAAATGAAAATGTGGCGTTGTAGGATAGAGAAGATGACCTCTCGGTATCTTGACTATGGCCGCCACGATGAGGACTTAGTTGTGATAAAAGAAATGCGATAATGAGGGCAGAGCCTTTGATATCGCTCAATTACAGAATGCAGGCTCTTCTCTCGTCATCTTCATGTCTCTCTCTCTCGTCTCTCTCTCTCGTCTCTCTCCTCCTCTCTCTCTCTCTCTCTCTCTCTCGCACTCTCTCCACTCTCATTCATGAATTTCATCTCATGCAGGGCTGACATGTATTTTTAAAGACTATAGTAGATATATTATATATTATATATATAGTATTATCATAATGATATATAATATTTTGGTATAATAATATATATATTATAGTATAGTATTAATTTATAGTATCTTATATTATATATATATGATATATAATTCGAGTTTGTCTGGTATTGAAAGATCAACATTGTTTTCGCTGTCAATAGAAATTCTAGTAAGATAGAGGTTGGTTCTCTATGGCACTTCGCATATTTTTTTTTTTTGTATTGTTAAGATGTATTTTCGTTAACGTAGAATCTTCAAAATAAAAGAGATATTAGGTGAAGTCGTCTGGCATAAGGTAGTGAATAGACAGAATTCATCGTTATGTATAGCAGAAATAAGAAATGGATGTATAGACTAACCGAAAGCATTTATATAAATAGATTTAAGGGATGGCATAGAAATCTGGAATGAAAAGTCAGAGAGAAGCTAAGAGAGATAGTATTGATACAAGGAGAAAGATAGATGGCTGTAAAAATCAAGGCTTACGAAAGTTTCTGATAAGATGATCGTGGCGACATTTAAAAAAATTCTTCTCCCCCAAAAAATTAAAGATAGAGGGTCCAGGAAGTTAGAAAGAAGGGAATATAGCAGCTGTGTATCTTGCAGATTAGAAATATTGAGCCATTCGGACGAGAGATTATGAAAATTAGACAGATTTAGATCTTTTCGAAATCTTCAATAGGTAAGAACAGTTTCTCAAATTTTCCGAAACTTGGAAACTATAACTGTTAAAGCCCTAAGACACTCAGGGGTTCTCATTGTTTATGGTGGTATTTTCTTCGTGCACGAGATGGAGATCCAAAAGAGGATTATGATATTATAACAAGGAGCAGTTAAATATTATTTAAGATGAAAACTCTAAATTTATAAGCATGTTAATCCCCTCTTGACAACTAGCTATACAAATATGCCATAAAATTACTCATAACAACTTTATGAGTGCAGGCATAATGATTAAGAAAAGTGTGTCCATATAAAACTTGGCTTGTCACAACGACGGCGCTCGAAATTTTGAGCACATGTTGAAGCTTTGTAGCCGATAGATGGAGATGAAAGTTCCTAAACTGACTTATAATGAACGACATGGGATCTTGTGAAATGAGAAGAAAATAATAGATCAAAAAGGGCAATTTACTCACCCTTAGAAGGGACTTACTTCTAAGAAAATTATTGTGAGAAAATCTGCAACGCAATTTATTCTGATATTTTGAATTTAAAGCTCTGTTAATTTTAATTAGATTTTTAATGTAATATTATACTATATTTTATTATATTATATGACTACATATACAAACATATATAGCTTATTAATATTATATATATTATATATTATATTACGTATATAATTATATATTAATATAGGATATAGTATAGTATATATATATATTATATAATAATAATAATATATATCTATAATATTAATATATAATAATATATATATATATATAATATTCTACATATATAGTATTGTATAATAATATATATATAGGTATTGGGGAATAATTGTGATAATATATATAATATAAGATATATATATTTAAATATAAATATTAATAAATATATATATATATATATAATTATATAATACACAATTTACGTCAGAACCCCTTCAATATATTGCAATTATTATTATAAAAGGTTAAACATTTTAGTAATATTCTTCTATATATTTCGTGTAGCAAAACATTATCGTCTATATTTAGGTAGTCAGCGAAAGGTGTTTGTTTTGCTTAAATGAATTTATTATCCATTTTATAGTAAATTTTAAAACTTTAAGAATAGTCCCTCCTCTCCTTCCTCCGCTCTCTCTTCTTCTCTCTCTTCCTCTCTCTGATATATTATATAGTATTGTTATAATAATAATAATATATATAATAATATATATATTATATATAATAATAATAATATATATATAATTCTTTCACTCATACCTCAATGCCGAGTCAAAGCAAGACTTACGACGGAAATTGTTAGGGAAAGTATATGTCTGGTCGTTTCAAGTACAAGTGGTTTAGTATTAATTAAGTGAGATGATGAGGTTGGAGGTTGATAGGCAATCATTCCTCTGCTTGGCAAGCGGGCTTGTGGGGCACGCCGAGTCGGGAGTGCTCTTGCGCTGACCGGTTGGTACTGGGGTCGGTTGCGCTTGCAGTCTAATGCGCGGATACGTCAATGTAGCTGCTGGGGCATAAAAGGATATTTGGGCGCCTACAAAGAAGCGTGGCCTCCGTGAGCTTGTGGTTTCAACGAAGACGGCTATTGCATATGTTCAGCGGGAACAATGTACTTATGGAATTATTGGTGAAATAGTGATTATTAGTTGTTTTGAGACCTGAGATTACTCCAGTATAGATGGTCGTGGGGAGATATGATACCATTTTCGGAGGGTTTCTTGGGATTTAATGGTTGAAGAACTGGGCTGCCAGGGGATATAGAGGCTCAGTGCGAGCGTAAAGCCTGGTTAACAGGTTGTCTGGCGTTGTCGTGACAATCGGTGGCTGTTTGTGATTACGCCGTCGTCCACGATTGGATCCGTCAGAATGAACGTTAGAAACCTGTGTCGGGGGCCACATTAATAAGATAAGTCTTTATGAAAATAAATGCAGTACATTGTTCTGATCACATAGTAAACTTTCACAATAGAGTTCCAATTGGTATTCTTTATTTCATCGATAAAAAGAATCAGTTCTCAAATGGAATCACGGCCATTATATGTTATGTAGTATATAATAGGGGATTATTATGAGTTTGTATATATTGAGTACTTTGGATGTTGTTTGGGGTAAATGATGAAATATATAGTAGGTGGTTTTATTAGTAGGGTGGTAGTTGGGGTGTGATTGTTGAGTATTAGGTAGGTGGTGTATGAGGGATGATATGAGGTTGGTATGTCGGGTTGTAAGTGTTATGGCGTAGTGGGATTTGTATTGGTAGGTATATGAGTTTGTGAGTGTTGTGGTGTAGCAGATGAATGATGTGGTACGGGTGTATGGATATGTTTGCTGGTATAAGTAATTTTAGGCGATGTGTAAGGTATGGGAGAATGGTGAGGTGGATAATAGTAAGATGACGTGCATGGATTGGTTCTGCTGTGCGGTTAGCGAGCTAGAGTAGTTTTATTACTGAACTAAGTACTGGTTGAGATAGAGTAGTAGATTAAAAGTCAACAGCTGGTAATTAAAAATATTTCATATACTGGAATAACCAGCTTGTCCTCATTGCTGTCTGTACATTAATCACAAGATTGAAAACTTATCATATACTAGTCTAATTTAAGCTAGAAAGCATTTTTTTTAAGCTTAGACATCGAAGGCGTTGTCGTTCCCGGCGCCATGAGTGGCGGCTCTCGAAACTTGCCGTAAGCTTGGGAGAAACGTAGCCTCAGTTTTTTTTTTTTTGCAAAAGGTTGAAGAGAAAGAATAAATGAGAGAGAAGAGAAGAATAAAATTTAAAAATAAATAATAAATAATAAATAAATAGTAAATAAATAAATAAAGACATTAATATTTTATACTAAATATAGTTATTTAAATATAGATATATAGTTATAATATATTAATATATATATATATTAATATATATATAATATATAAATAATATATATTATAATTATATATATAAATATTATATATTAAATAATATATAGTATGTTGGAGTTGCAATTTTTTAGTTACTTCTTTCATTAATACTATAAATTTAGTGTGATAGGTTTATTGTTACTTCGTAATGAATTGATTGTTTACATTGAGACTAAGGGATTACAAATTAATAAACTATCTTTTCGCTGCTAGAAGTCGCTCTTAACACTCTTTGAAAGCTTGATTGCGATTCCGTTTTAAGACGGTTACAATAATTTATAATACTAACAGATCTGTGCATATCAAACGTTGAGTAATTTTTTAGGATTTAAACATATATTATATATTTAATAATATTATATATAGTATAATTTAATTATATATATATATATAAGTATATATATAATAAATAATATAATAAATATATTATATATTTTATACTCATCACCGTTCCACAAAATGCAGAGGTGTGGTCATTGCAGACGGAATGCTGTTGCTTATTGCTAATGTTCAGGTGTTCAGTAATGCAACCGCTTGCACGAGAAGTTCCATGAATATTCTTCTCCGAATCCTTTCGCGTAATCTGTTCTTCATCTATAATGCCCTTTGCTATTATAGCTCATTACTCCATAACCCCCTCCATTTGGGTTTTACCCCCTCTCCTAATTGCTTAATTCGGATTAAAAACCTTTTTGTTCAAATGTATGAACATCATGTTAAGCTACCGTGACATACAACTTAGTATACTTGATTGCTCTTCCATCAACATTCTCCTATGGCCGACATATCCCTTAGACCTACATTTATATTATCTATCCTGATCGCAATATTCGCAAACCTTTCATTTCTAAAACCACCCTCAACTTTTTTTTCATTTTAGTGTGTAATGCCCACGTCTCACATCCATATAGAAGTTGGAATATAAACCGAACAATTCATTTTTCTTTCTTGATTAATTGCATTTTCCATAATTATCTAAGGCTACTTAATACTCTTTCTTTTTCGCTCCTGGAGTCAATCTCTTATATATATATATTA
>JABUQX010084521.1:7500-31941 GCA_015478945.1 Trachelipus rathkii
TATATATAAATATATATAATTATATATATATAACTATATATAATTATATTAATATATATTAATTAATATAGTATAGATTATATATATATATATATATATTATATATACTATATTATTATAGTAGTGATGCCGCAGTTTGACCGCCTTTCGATATGAAGGTATAGAGTTATAGGTCTGAAATTGATATAATTAATATAGTATAAGGCGAATTCGTGTAAGTTTCAAGTCTATAGATTATATGGAGGGTCGGTACCGCCGAGGTGGCTAGGATCTTGGCTTACGCGGCATTGGCACTTCGAGCGATGAGTTAGGCAACAGCGTTTTGGGCGACGGACCAATTTAGGAGGTCAACCAGACGGAAGGTCTGTTTTGACCGACAGACACAGAACGAGCGCGCATAAGAAACACAAAACATTATTATTATTATATATTAACGATCGAAGAGTGTTTCCCATAGAAAACCAAGTTTTAAACCTTTCTCTCTTTGGTCTATTCTTTTTTCTGCGCCTGCTTCTGGCGACCCGAGCGTCAATGCATTCACCGCCCGGCACCGCCACACGCGGCCGTAGCGCTCCCGCAGCGGCGCGAGCGTAGCCGCACCGGAAGAATTGACACGGAGTGATATCTTCGAGTGACTTCAGCTCAGTCGTCCATTCCGCCTGCATCGCATCGCATCGCACCGCACGCCGCGCCGTAGCGCTCTGCTTTCGACTCATCCTCTGATGTTTATTTATTAATTATGATTATAATTATATATTATATTATTATTAATTAATATTTTATTATTAATTATTATTATTATTATTTATTATTTTAATCTATTATTATTATAATTATTTTTGTTATTATGTCCACTCGGTTTCTCTCGCTCCATTCAATCAATAGTAACATCTATCATGGGTTAAGAGTTAATCGTACGATAAACTGAGGGGTTAGAGTGGGGAGGAACCTGCTGTATGAAGTTAGTCCGTGGTCCCCCGAGGGGACCACCCCACTTAAAATCGAAGGTTCGATAGAATTGGCTGAATTATGTGAGAGGATCAGAGTTAAATTCTAGAACTATTTCGGTTAGATGTTTCTTTAGTAGGCTCGCACGGGGCGGAGCACTGGCGGTGCCGAGTAATAAACATTCGTATAACCGCAATGTTGGTGTCTTTAGGTTTATAAGATCATAGAGTTCGAATATGAATGGTTGAGACTTCCTTGAGGTGTCTAGGACCCCCCATTTAGGGGTCCCGACTGAAAAAGGAGCACAGAGTGGGAAAACAGAGGTCGAAGGAGGAATGAGAAGGATGAAGAGGTGAAGTGGAAGGTGGAAGAGAATAGAAGAGGAGTTAGAAGGTACTATGCACGGTGTTGGGCTCCGGTGCGATCCAGAGTATTAAATTTATGGTAATGATACAATGTTGTGAGTTTAATATGTATTGGAGTAAGATTTTGAAAATAATGTTTAGACCTATCAAGAAATAAAAATAAATAAATAATGCATAAATAAATAAATAAAATTTCTTATTCTTTTATGTTTATCTATAAATTTACGGATTTTTACAATACCTAAGAGCAGTAAAATCACTAAATAACACCATCGCACCGCGCCAACCTCCCCCTGACCGTTGTGACTATGACTATTGAGTAGTCAAGATTTGAAAGTAGTATTGATACAACAATAAAAATCAAGTTCTTTATACTAAAACTCACCAAATTATGTAGTAACAAGTTCATAGTAAGCAAAGCTTAATAGTATCATCTGAACTAATGAATATAAACCCCACGACAAACCAGTAGCAATTAAGCAGGAATAAAACGGTCAACGTTAACAAAGCTCACACTAAATCATAATACTATATTATTCAAGTGAAACCCATTCAGGGATGAAAAAAAAGTAAATTAAGCAATAAGTTATAAGCCACCCTACCTTCGTGTTAGGTTGTTGTTAGGGTTAGGCGTTGTATCAACTGTTGGTTACAATCAATCCTCGTTATTGTGGAGAGAGAAGGGATATGTCTTAAAAGAGGACCAAATGAAGCTCCTCATCAGTTGCTTGTCTGATCTTAAAACTATAAAAATGTTTTCTCTCGTATAATAATTTGTAAACGATATTGTACCATGGAAGATATGATCAAGAAAGTTTTCTTAACTTAACTTTCCGTCGTAAGACAAATGGCGAACGTTACTTTGCATCCGATTCATCTTACACACATAACAGACCATTATTCCTATCCTGTTGAATGAAGTCGGGTGTTCGAAGAAGTTAATACTTGAATAAAATGAAATAACAATTTCTCATCAGTGAGAAATCGTGGGGAGTTGCGATCAGTGGCGGCGAAGAATGTGACTAAAAAGAAACTCTTGTTTTTTTTCATACATGATAAATATGAATCCTTGATATACGTAGTGTGGAAGACTAATTCACGGGATATTCCGCCCATAGCCTTGTGTTTGTGTAAGTGGTAAATGAAAAATTAAGCGTTTAAAATGCGAAGAAATACTAAAAGGTCGTTGAAGTGAGTTTTAACTGACGAGAAACTATTAACGCTCTCGCATGATACTCTATAAGCCGATATACAGAAGGCAAATGTGTCGATATCACGAGGAAACACCGTTATCGAGCGCCAACTTGAAAAATCACCTTCTTTATGAAAAAGAGATGAAATACCAGGGATAAGAAATGTTGAAATACGAGCAGAATATATATCTATTACAGCAACTGAAGGTCTTAGGAAGTTTAGAACCAATATCAATGATGCTCACATGTATGTTAAATGTTAAACTACTTAAACGAACTCAATCCTTATAAATATTTTTAATGATATAACGATTTTAATATTTTTATTATATGTAGCTGTTTTAAAACATATCTAATGGGATTAGTATATACAATTGTTGTTTTTAATAAGACTGTTTCTACTTGCTTCTGTAAACCTCCAATAGAGTATAATATATATATAT
The DNA here is from genome assembly GCA_015478945.1 of Trachelipus rathkii. NCBI lineage: Eukaryota > Metazoa > Arthropoda > Malacostraca > Isopoda > Trachelipodidae > Trachelipus > Trachelipus rathkii. Next base: position 10,450 of record JABUQX010084521.1, read on the forward strand.
ATAATAATATATATATAAATATATATAAATATAGAATATTATATATATATTATCTTATAATATAAGTATATAATATATATTATGTATTTGATTATCCTGTATCACAAGAGGCATCAGATACCAATTCAAGAATTTGCTAATCCTCCCTCTTCGAACATTGTGCAATACTATGATTTCTGGTTTGGTTCATTTCGAAAATTACGTTAATACCATTGATTTCAGGTTGGAAAACGATTCATACTTGAACCATATCAGTTCAAAGGGGTATAGTAAAAGCAAGAAAAATAATAAAAACAACAAAACAACAAGCAAAACGACTTTAACTCGATGCTAATAAACAACAACAACAATCAACAACAACAATAGTCCAAAAATAAGTTCTTTAGAACAACACCAATATGCTAACATAACAATGTTTCATATTAATAAAGCTAAATAGCATTATGTGGAATAAGAAATTAATGTCAACGACGATCTTAGATAAACAACTAAATAACAATAGTTATACTAACAGACAGTAAAGTCTAAAGCGTACAAACGTAACATTCAAGTTTTAAGCAAATCTCCTAACATATCAATGTATTTAAACATTAAAAGATTACGTAGCAATTTAGTATCATTTCGGATAAACAGCGCAAAATGAGTTCTTTATATAAACCATCGAAAATATGCTAACATACAAGGTTTTCACATTAATAATGTAAAATAGGCGTATATGAACAGAAAAAAATGTACATAGACAATAACACCAAAAGCTCACGAATATAGTGTTAGACATGAGTTAGCAAAGTCCACACTTACAACTGTAAAGTAAGCAACAATTGATACAAACGTCACTATTTAAATTTGGTTAAGCACAACATGGCGCGTGTTTATTTGTTTGGTTAAGAAATATTAATTGTTTATATTTAATCATTGTCAATTACAATTAACCAACGATTATTGTAAACATAAAGTTGTATCCAAACATAACACAAAAGTTTTAATATAACTAACTGATTGATATGGTGCTTAACAACAACTTTAGCAAATTAAAGCAACATATCTAACCTCAATAATAATATAATGTAAAAAAGCAAATAACATTCCAGCGTAGAATATAGGACTACATCCTGAAATCCATACTTATCAAAGTCAAAGTAGCTATAGGGGTCAGACAACTCGATATGTTCCACTTTTCTCAGCATATCAGCAACAGGTAAAACCCGGCTCATCTAAACAAAATTCAACAAAGTGACACATAATCTATAAGATAAGCCAACATTGAATCTACGAAATAACACACTTTCGTCAAAGTGTCCACTCGTTTGAGTATAAGACATCAATTGAACAATGAATAAAGCATAGAATTAGCAAAATTCCAGGCAACCTAACTTACCCACAAAAAATTAAATCTAGGCTCAGTTTTAACACATCATGTCAGTAATAAAGTAAATATCTTACAAAAACTCATCATTTTACTCTCCATAATCAGTGATTATTTTACATTGCATAGTAAATTAACATAACGTCCTAATACGAATAACAGTTTATTAAGATCAAGAGATAACTAAGCAACACATAACTACGAGAGAATACCCAGGGGGATGTGCACCCTGTAAACTAGCCTTTCAATGAGTAGTAACATTAAAGTATTTTATCCTTACCGCTATTTAGACCCCGCCCCTTCAGAAAATATCATTCAAAACTGTAGATTAACCAGCGCCTCAATACAGAGCGATTTGTTATAGCACTGTAAAGCATGTATAGCACTATGTTGAAGATCAACCCAGAGAGTGCACGAAAGACCCATCTCAGGGTATACCTGAAAGGGTGTAACGGTAAGGCCTGGACTTTGGGCTGAGCCCTTATGTATTGATGTACTGCACTCACAAACTCTTATTTGGCAACTGATAGCAACAATAATGTAAATGCTTAAAAAAATAGAATGCGTACTTCTCACTGTTGTCCCTCTTACACTCTCTTATATATTATCAATACCTTTATAATCCTATTTAAACACCCCTTTAAGAAATACAAGTTGAATTCAGAAGCAAACTTTCAGATAATTCTTTTTAAATCGGAGCTTAAGAGATGACTTTCTAATAAGTAAAAAAGAAAAGATGACGAATGTTTGAATAAGTATGCGCTAAACATGGATAACTCACTCTTATAGCCTGATAGACAGACAATAGCAAACTTAAATGTGATATAAGTGACAAGGGTCTCATAGTATATTACATACTGCCAGAATATAGAAGGCACAAGGAAGCTCGTTCAACTTCCTTTCCCATACTTCCTCATTATTGTTGAACGTAGCTAATTCTTGACCACTTCACTCTTCCAATACTTAATTAAACAATAACTATTCCTCAGCTATTAACTCTTCCAATACCTAAACAACATACAACTGTTCTAAGGTCTTTATATTGTCCTGATTTATTCTCCTTTAAAACAGTTCTTTTGTCTATTGTTAAATAGGAAATAATAAAATAAAATAATATAGGATCTAAGAGAATGAGAATGAAGTGATGAAGTATGAATAATATATTCGGCTCAATTTATCACAGCTTGAGGTCACCATGCTCATGGGTGAGAATCCATGTGGGTTTCCGTATTGAAGGAAAGAGATAGGGGGATTTGGGTATGTTAAAGGCGATGTTCTGGAAGTAATGTGTTTGCTGTGTCTTCATATATATATATATATTATATATATATATATATATATATATATATATATTATAATATATTATAATTATATGTATATAATATATATATAATATATTATATATATATAAAAATATATAATTATAATATATATATATATATTTATATATAATATATATATATATATATTACTAATATATATATAGTATATATATAATATATATAAATATATATATATTATTATATATATATATATATATATATATATATATTATATATATATAATATATATAATATATATATATATATATTATATATATATATTATATATATATATATATATTTATATATATATATAGTATATCATGAAATTATAGGGGAATAAGTTTATTGAAGTGTTGTAGGGAAAAGGTAAATGCTGGTTATTTTTGTCGAGAGTGCGCCGAGGTGACTGAAGATGATGGTGAAGAACAAGGTGCGTTTAGGTAAGTGGTAGAGATGTGTGGATCAAAATCTATTACAATTGAAAAATGATTGGGATAATGAATGAGGAGAAGAATAAATTGTGTATAGGTTTTATGGATTTGCAACAGGCGTATGATAGAGTTTAATAAGGAAGCTTTATGGCAGGTGTTCGTGATATATGAGTGTATGGTGGGGCTCTAAATGGAATCAAAAGTTGTATGACGATAGTGAAGCGTGAGTAAGAATACATGGTGTCAATGGTGATTGTTTTAGGATTAATAGCGGAAGTAAGACAGGGTGTGCTATGTCTCCTTGGTTAATTCAATTTGTATATGGATGGGGTTTATGAAAGAATTCGAGGTGGGGTGCAGGAAATGGTGTTTAGAATGGTGGAGAATTGAGATGAGTGGAGGGTGCCCTACCTATTATATGCGGATGATTGGGTTTTGTGTGTGGCGTCTGAAAGAGAGTTTGAGGAGATTGGTAGAGAGATTTGGCGGTGTGTAAAAGGAGGGGCCTTGAAAGTAAACGTGGATAAGAGCAAGGGTTATGGTTGTGAGTGAGGACACTGCCTGCAGGTGAATTATGTTTAGATGGTGAGGCAAGCTTGGAATACAAGTTTGTCTGAGTTTTAAATATTTAGGGTATATGGTTGGATTGAGAAGGGAACGGACGATGCCGAGTGTAGTAGGAAAGTGTGAATGGCAGGAAGGTGGCTGGTGGGCAATTAAATCGTTGGTGAATGTAAAGGGACTCTAAGTCTTGAGGTGCTAGGGTGCTTACTGATGAGGGTATTTGTTACGTTGTGTTTAGATAAGTAGTGAGACTATGGTCTGGGAATAAGAAGTATAATCTAAAGTTCAATGTGTTCAGATGGACCATCTTAAGGGTGTGCTAGGTGGTGAGAAAGAATTGATAAATGAGGAAAGAACGTATTAGAGCGTGGTGTGGTGTGAAGAAAGGGGTAAAATGAGAGAATAAATGGAAAGTGTTTTGAGATGGTTTGGTCATTGGAAAGGATGAATGATAGTCGGTTGGTTAACGGATGTATAGTGACGAGTGTGTTGGGAACCGACCGGCTGGGGACGACCGGAAGAAAGAGTGGATTGAGTCAGTAAACGAATGTTGAAGAGAGAAATGTGAGTTGGTAGAGGCGAGAAGAAAGGTGAATTAACCAGGAATGAATGGCGGGGGATTGTGAGGGGGTATGGTTGTGGCCCACCTGGGCCAAGGGATGAACCTTACATTGACGATCTACCATAGTGAGGGATCCATCGCTGTCCATGAAGTTCTAGGGTGGATTTTCTTTCTGCGATGAGTTCTCACTAATTAATGGTACAGAGGGGGAGGTAAGGCTGGGCTTTCTTTTCGACTTATGTCATGTTCTTCTAATGCTTTTCTTTTCCGATGCTCGTTACGCACCTTACTCCCTTTCTTGGGAAAATAGAAGGCAGATAAAGAAAGAAAGAATATATATATATATATTTATCTGCAATTTCATAGTAGAGAATATCTAAGAATATTTTTAAACGATCTATGTGGATATTATATATATATATATATATATATATTATATATATATATATATATATATATAATTATATATGATATTCTATATATATAGTTACTATTATCCCCATTAGTTCTACCACAATGCACATTTAACAATAATCTGTTGGGCCTTGAGCGTGTACATACAATCCATCCCTAGACGATGTTGCTAAAATTCAAAAATAGATGTCCCAGAAAACCCATGATGCAAAGGGAGGCAAAGGTTCTATTGTAGCATCAGGCTTGTTGGCGGATGTGATCAACATTAATCCATATATCTAAAAATAAAAGGCTGAAGACGCAGTATATTTTTCTTTTTCGATTGTTAAATTAATGGTAACTTAAACTAGGGGACACCAAACTTTTAAGACATTTTTTTTCACATATGAGGCCTGTAAATGCTAAGTATCTTACTGATTTCAATAATTGGTAAACCTTTGAAATAATAAAATATTCACATTTTATTACAAAGATTTCTATCCCGGATGTTTAATGGAAAGTCTAGCTTTTCAATCAAAACAAGAAATTATTGTGGTTTGATATGAAAAATATTCAATAATTACATATGATGGAATTACATTAGTTCAATAGATGCAGTAAATTTTGCTATAATTTACAGAAAAATAAAAATTTTATATACTTTATGGACAGAAAGACACTCACTATCTCCTTCGCAAACAAGAGAGTCCAACAGAATATTTTTGTCTTTTCCTGCATCGCAACACTTTTCCTGTTGCCACCACTCATCATTTGTTTAACAGGTAAATGCTCTTTAACTGTTAAATCACCGCTGTCATGTAAAATGGCATCCAATCCTTAGGAAATATAGTAATGAGTTAGTCTTAAAAATTTAAACACTTTGAATTAAATCCAATATGTTAGTTAACTTAATATGAAAAAAAATGAAAAACTTCTGCATATTATTTTAATTTTTCTTTTAAGTATGTTATGCACTTTATTATTTTTCCAATATCTAAATTAATCAAAGTACCTGAATCACAATTGCACCAATGTTCTTTGGTAATACAATTACCAAGTAAGCCACATTCACACTTCCTTGAGCCTGGAAGGGATCCTGCCCCAGTAGTCACATCATTTGATTTTTCTTGATTACCCATCACGGACATGAATTAGGCTGATATATATATTATAGATATTATATATATATATATATATATATATTATAATATTATTAATAATTATATATATATAAATATATATATAATATATATATATTATATTATATATAATATATTTATATTTAGAGGTGTACCGGAATTCCGGTCCGGCCGGAATTTGACATTTTTTTCCGGTCCGGTTCCGGCGCGACCGGAATTACTATCTACTTCTGAGAAAAATTGATGGGAGAAGGGATTATTTATTACATAACGCCATAGCCCCATCTGTTTTTACAAAAAATTATAGTAGCCTTGGTGTAGCATTCATTCAGTGGATTACATATCTACAGTAAAACTGTTCACCAGTATTGGCCAATAATATTTTTAAACGTTTTTTCCTCAATATTTTCTGCTTCTGAAAATTGAAAATAATCTCTCTGATATAATGGGGGAGACCTGAAAGGATAAACAATTGGTGTCACTATTACTTGTTATGAATGGAATTTAGTTTTGTTCACTTTCCGCCAATTAAGGAATTCTTCTTTTCCAAGATTAGAATTGATTTCTCTGGTAAAAAAATGCCACCATCATTACATGATTTTACCTTCAAGAGCCACTGATATTCTTTTTTCCCTTTTAACAACTAATTGACTCGGCAGTCACTTTCACTTTCTCAAACTTATAAAAACTAAGTAACTTTGCAGTAAATTTTCTTTTCTTAATGCTCCTGATGATTTTGAAGACTGGACAAATCTAAGTTTTCATTGTAAGATAATGCTACGTGTCTGGAAAATGGCATGATGACGTCATGCGCCTGAAACCTTCTTCTGTACTGCTACAACTATTATCACTTTTGGCTATCTTTCATTATTTCATATTTCTTCAAGCATCCATTTTCTACTCAAATTCTCTTATTTTCAATTAGAAAATAAAGTTCGTTGTTATCTTGGATCTACACAGTACTTAAAACAATTAATCTGTTTTGATATATGTCTCATTGATCCTTTCTCTTCCTTTTTATTCATGAATCTAAACTCAAATGCCTTCTTCAGCTCTTCTTTAAAAGTCTGAATCTGCTGTCATCCTGAGAGTTTGTGAGCATTTGCTGAAGAGCTCAAATATGGAGAATATTTGATGATATAATTGATTTTGCTTTATGAGTTCCCTGTAACCAATGGAAATTGTTGCAAAACTCTTTAGAATTTCATTTCAAAGTATTTGGCCATTATATTGGAGTGCGAGGTTCAAGGGAGCTTAAAGTGATTGTGGTAGCTGGTGTTTCTAGGCGAATCAATATGAAATCTTGCATGGAGGTCTTTTCAAAGCATTCAATTCTTTTCTAGACTCCAAATATGTGCCTATTCCACTCTTGTATTACACATCGTTGAATTGCCATATTTAGTGGGCTTTCGCAAGATGTTGATCGCAAGTCTCTTTGTATTCTTTTTAAGTTCATTAAAAGCTTAATGATATTGAAATGTGTGCAAATTTCCTACATTTCTTTATTAAATCACACTGTTCTTATGAGAAAATAATTGGCCATCTTTAATAACAAATTGAAATTTATGAATAAAAACAAAAAAACTTGTGTATCCTGCAAAATTAGTTCCAAGCTTCATGTTATATGCTCCATCTCGAAGGATTAAATGGATTTTGTTAGGAGGAATTCCTCAATTATTCATCATAATTTCAAACTCATAGTGATTCAAGGATTCCAGAATTGAGAACCTAGGAAATACTTGCAATAGAGTACAGTCCATTTTTTTAAACTCCTGGTAAGCCAGAGTGCAGTTTAAGAAATAAATGACTCGTTTGAATTATTTTATCTCTCTATAATTATCTGTAGTAAATGATGATGCTGAATTCAGCCTTAGAGACTTCTCGAAATACGCTGATCATAATTTCCTGTTTGAAGTTGGTAACATCTCTCTACAAAATATTTTCTATTAGGAATAAGGAAATATTTTGGTTGAAGATGGGCAATATGTGAATCCCTGCTCTTCAGTGACTGTGAATGGCTGGCTTACTCATTGCGATAAAATTCATATTTTTCTGTGATTTGGGGTCAATTGATATGCCAAATCTTTTTTTGGAGAGAAACTCCTCAAAACTTACTTATCTCACGGCTTGGATCAAATTGCTATTGTTGTGGTGCTCCCGGCTGTTCTACGAAATAATACAGAGACTCTTCCCTTTTCTATTAAATTATTTGGACTTCCAGATATTCCTTTCAATGATGATGATTTTCCATAGGTTCATGAAGTGGCGTTGTACCAAATATAAGATTTTATGTTGAGTTAGTAAAACATTCATTTTTATTTGCTTTCTTTATAGTTAATGTATTAATTCCAGCCGGAATTTTTTTTTGTGATTCCGGCCAATTCGGTTCCGGCCCGGAACTGAAAATTTCAGTTCCGGTACACCCTATATTATAGTATATTATATATTATATATATATATAATATATATACGTATATAGACTGTATATATATATAGTATAGTATATATATATATATATATATATATATATTAAACTATCTATATATATATATATATATATATATATATATATATATATATATTATAATATATAGTATATATAGTATATATAGTATATATAGTATATATAGTAATCCATATATATATAATATATATATATTTTTAATTTTTAATTTAAATGAACTATATTATTTTACGTTAATTTTGATATAATAAAAAAATGATTAAAATTATAAATAATATTGTTAAAACATAGTATATATATAGTATAGACTGCGATGATTTGGTTACTGTGTGGCGAATCTGAAGAAGAGTTTGAGAAGATTGGTTGAGAGATTTTGGCAGGGTTGTAAAAGGAAGGGGTTTTTATATATATATAACGTAGATAAGAGTAAGGTTATGGTTGTGAGTGAGCATAGTCCTCAGTTGTGAAGTTAGGTTAGAAGGTGAGCAGCTGGAGCAAGTGGTCCTGAGTTTAAATATTTAGTGTATGTGTTGGAATGAAAGGGAACGGATGATATGCAGAGTGTAAGTAGGAAAGTTGTGAATGGCAGGGAAGTTGCTGGTGCAATATTAAAATCGTTGTGAATGTAGAAGGCGACTAGTCTTGAGTGTGCTGGGTCTTACATGAGGGTATGTTTGTTACCTGTGTTTTGATGGTAGTGAAGAACTAATGGTCCTGGATATAAGAAGTATAGATTCTAAGTTCCATGGTGTTCAGATGGACTATCTTAGGAGCATGCTGCTAGGTGTGAAAAGATTAATAATGAGGAATGAACGTATTAGAGAGTTAATGTGGTGTGAAAGAAAGGGGTAAATTGAGAGAATAAATGAAAGTATGTTTGAGATGGTTTGGTCATGTGGAAAGGATGAATGATAGTGGGTTGGGTTAAGCGGATTATAGTGGTGAGTGTGTTGGGAACCGACCCGCTGGGAGACCCGAAGAGAAAGTGGATCGAGTCGGTGAAGCGAATGTCTGAAAGGAGGAAATGTGAGTTGGCAGAGCGAGAATAAAAAAAAAGGGGGTTTTTTGGGGGGGGGGGCATGATAGGAGAGAATGGCGGGGTTTTGTATGGGGGCACGGTTTGTGCCCACCTGGGCCGGGGATGAACCCTTACATTGACGATTTACCTTAGTGAGGGTCCGGCGCGGTCCCATGATGCTCTAGGTTGGATTTTCTGTCTGTGACGAGCTCTTCACTATATGGTACAGAGGGGGCGGTAAAGGCTGCTGGGCTTTCTTTCGACGTTTGTCATGGTTCTCCTACTGCTTTTCTTTCCGATGCTTGTACAGCAACTTTACCCCCAATTTTGGGGCAAAGAGGAAGGTGAAGAAAGAAAGAAAGAAATATATATATATATTATATATATATATATATATATATTATATAATATAAATATATATATATTATATATATTATATATATATATATATAATATATATATATATTATATATATATTATATATATATATATATATTGAATTAGTTGATGGGCAGTATTATATGCGTGCATCGTCATGCGCGGCAAAAAATCGGCATATTCTTTTCAATCGTCCATCGTCATCGTCATGGCAAAATTTCTGCTGATCTGATTTTGGCCGATTAATTGAGACAAATATTAAGATTTTGGATAATATTAAACTCGAACATATATATATATAGTATAATATAATATAGTATAATATTATAATTATAGTAAATATATTATATATAGTATTATTATATATATATATATATATATACAATATTAATATAAGTATATATATTTATATATATCATATATATATATATTCATAGTTATATATATATATATTACTATACTGATCATAGTAGGATAGTATAATATATAGCAGTAAGTATATTAGTAGCTATATATATTAATAGGTATATATATTATATATATTAATATACTTATAATATATATAAGTATATATATATACCGCTTATTTTGGATTAGAGGTATGATATTGACATTCCCAGTGCCTATGGTTTGGCCTTTCTGTTCTGGATTTATATCCCACACTCATCCTCAGACCATCTTAGAGACACCATCCTTTTTATCCACATATCATATACACATACTTAATATCCACACCCTTCTTATAGGACAACATCTTACAGAATCCCTATCCTTATACCCTATGGTGTGTGGGGAAAAAATTGCCCACATCGTACGTCCTGCGTGTCGTAGAAGGCAACTAAGTGAATGGTTGTGTGGGTTTGGTGGCCACTACCATTATCTTTGCCAGGAAGTGCATGCATGGCTCAGAGAAGGTCGGTGATCGCCCGTCATCGCGTCCATTTCTTTCCGGCGAAAATGTATTGAATCGTTGATACATGAGAATGTAAGAGGAATAAATGTTGAGGAGAGAGGTGATGATGTATTTACGAAAGGGCGCAAATTTGGATTGCTAGCTGTTGACTGAAACAAAGATGGAGGGAAAACGGTGAACATGAGTGGTGTGGTGGGTGAAATGTGTTTGGTGTTGGTGTGGGAAAGGAATGAGAGGGGGATATAAAGATATTTGCATCTCTTGATAAGTGAACTTGTGGTAGAAGCTATTAGTATGATTTTATTGTGTCGTGAGTGCTAGAATTCTAAAAGTTAAATTTAAGTTTGAATAAGTAAAAGTATGTGTGGTTGCGACATAATGGTCCATCTGAGAGTAATTTTGAAGATGCGACTTTCTGGGATATCTGAATGATGTTGGATGGGGTTGAGTAGGGGATTTAGTTCAATTTGCCCACATCCTGCCCACCTAATTTTTTTTTTACAGTTGTCACACCACTCACAGTAAAGCCCTATTCAAGGAGGGGGTGTAGTAAGCTCAAAAGTTTTCACCTCTAGTCAATACGCAGATGAGGCAGCAGCGCAAGGCCTTTAAAACCGGTGAGGAATGATTAAATTGCAGCAGACATACAGAAAAGAATCGATAAAGAGTTCCACAGGACAGGGTGGCGGGAAAGGGAGGAAGCACCACAGCGAACTAGCCTGGAGTTACCCAATATCCAAAACAAATATCAACACAGATACAGCACTACTTGTGCTACGAGGGCGCGTCGTAAAGGTGGTGGTAGCAAATAATAAGTTCCCTCGAGCACTTCTTCGCTGGGTGCCTACAGAAATAGAGATAACGCACCAAAGAAAGTTTAGAAAAGCCTTTTTGGCCTTTGACTCGACCCTATCCAAAAGCCGGGTGAAGCCAGAGCCCCTCCCCCAAGATATGAGAACAGTACTCCATACACAGGGCGATGAGACCCTTGTATAGCTGGAGAAACTGAGAAGAGAAAAAAAAGTCTCGGCAGTCTAAACAGAACTCCTAGGTTTCTTGAGGCCGCCGCTAGCAACCGTTGTGATAATAGAGGTGTTCAGTTATCGTATCTGTGTAGAAGATTAAGCGTTATGACGCAAGCGATGTAATTGCATCAGAAGGGTTAGCGTGTACATTGTAAGATTGAGACTTCACAGGAAGGAGCAGCATGCACAGAGGATAGAGACGTGTTATATTAAGAATTATTCAGGATGGGTCCGTGAGGGATAGATAGAGAGTGGACGTCTAATTATGAGGGAACCCAATGAGATATGCAGACTAGTCTGGATGTCTCTTCCGAGATATTTCGACGGTAGAAACGACCGTCCATCTTGAAATTCTATCCAGATAAAATTAGGAAAGATTAAAGACAAGAGGCCATTCTAGAAGTAAAAGAGGAAGCAGAACGGTGAAATGAGTTGAAGAATGAAGGCTTGAGTCATCGGCATATGAGTGGATAGATTTAGATGTGCAGGTGAGAAAGATCATTAATGAAAAAGTAGAGATATAAAGGCTGAGGAGATAAAGACAGAACCTGAGGACACACGGACTATTGACAGAAAAGAAAGAGAAGTCGCCCCATCAACAACAGCCGATATTAGAGATTTGGAAAGAAAGCTAGACATAATAAGCAAAAGAAAGAGGAATACGCCCAAGGAGGGAAGCTTGGAAGAGGCAGTGGGACGCGTGCATACTCGGTCAAATGCTTTGGGATATGTCAAGCCCACCTCGGCAAGTCTCCCGTAGTTCTAATGGCGGAAAAACCATATAATACGCGTTAAAAAAGGAAAGTATAACGTCGCCCAGATAGAAATCGAGCGCTGAATAGCCGTACTGGCTATCGGAAAAAGGGAATGAGTTGCCACAGATAATACATAAGAAGTGAAAGTTTGAGAAGGGTTTCAGCAACAGATCTTAGTTAGAATACAAGTGATGAGCTATAATGCGCGATAGATATAGCTATCATAGTTTTATTTTCCTTTTTTCGTGAAATATTTTTGGACATGTGCGAGCTTCCAACACTGGGGGAAAGTGCTGAGTGATTGAGACATAGAGAGTATAGTTTAGAACGAGGGGCGGGGATCGCACGGAATGCGCACTCCTTAAAACTTGGGAGGAATGCCGAGTTGGGCGCCACACCCACGTCTTCCTACTCTCTTCATGATTTCAGGGGCTATGCATGCACGCTCGATTCAAATGTAATCACAGTAAAGACATAGGACACCTTGAGAGGAGAATTAGGAGAAGGAGGAGAAATAGATATGCCAGAATCGGTCTAGGGTTGAGTTAGTGAAAAATAAGAGGCCGAAGAGATTGTCCTTTCAGTTGAGAATTAACAACAGATAAAAGAGGAAAGGGAGATTTACAGAAGTTGCTAGAGATGTTTTTGGGAAGAGGCCAGAAAAGATTTGTCAGTAGGGAACCAAGGAGGTTAGCGCACTTTCGTTTGATGAAACCCACTTTGCTCGTCGAAGAGTAATCCTGCTGCAACGATTTCTAGCTGAATGGAAAATTGGCGAGAGTGATTGGAACGAGAATTTTCTCCCTCCGATTACGCAATGTCTTAGCCTGAATGGCCAGATTAACAAGCATCGATGACCATGGTTTTATGAGGAGAGAAAGATTTAGTATGAAGAGGAATGTCACTTTGCTAGCCATCAACGGTTACAGGCTTTCCTGCTTATCTTTTAACATATTATGACGATCCATCATTATTCCTAACTGAGGTAGCTATTGCTGTCATTTGCAAACTGGAAATTTTTACATTTAAGTCCTTGGTTAAATATTTTATAGCATATATGAGAAAAGCCACTTGAACGCTAGAGAAGGTGGTCGTTACGGACCTCAAACATGTCTCCTCATTTCCATTAGTATCTGCAAATTTATTCAATTAATTATTATTATTATTAATTATATTATATTTTATTATTTATTATTATTAATATAATATATTTAATATATTAATTATTATTATTAAGTTATTATTATTATTATTGATTATTATTATTATTAATTGATTATTATTATTATTAATGTATTTTTATTATTATTATTATTATTATTTATTTTTTATTTATTTATATATAATATTATTTAATTATTATTAAGATGTATACTTAAGGGAATCAAAATTTTTTGATCGATATTAATATAATTGGTGGTTGATAATCCCTGACCCCGCGGTCTATACATGACCTTATGAAGTAGTATATATAATATATACTGTTATAAATATATTAATATAATAATAAATATATATATATATGATAATATATATATATAGAATATATATATATTATTTTATATATTATATATTTATATATATATATATGTATAATTATATTATATATATATATCTATATATATATATATATACATATAGTAGAGAGAGAGAGAGAGAGAGAGAGAGAGAGAGATAGAATTTTTTTTTATTTAATATATTTTCAAATACATGTCATCGTCATCGGCATCGTCATCGTCATCGTCAAAATTTACTATAATCGGCATCGTCATCGTCATCGGCAAAAATTTTATAATCGTCCCATCACTAATCTATTATATTATATATATATATTATATAATATCATAGATATATTATATATAGTATATATATATATAGTATAAAATATAGTATATATATATATATAGTATATATATATGATATATATATAAGAATAATATTATATATAATATATATTTTACTTTCTCACCCTGACCAACCCTTTTAAGGTATGTAATTTTAATATATATATAGTATATATATATATATATATATATATATATATATATATATATATTACATATATATATATATATATATAATATATATATATATATACTATAATGATATATCATCTGTCCGCTTGTTCATCACAACTGTGGGTAGGGTGCAGAAGTCTAGAAAATCCCGAGGTCTAGTATTCTAATGTACATGTTTTAGGTACAAAATAGAGTAGTAGCCGGGACCCAAACCCAAATCCAGCCTACCACTCTCCATTTAGTCACCTCTACAACACACACAAAGTCAGTATGCAAATTCTTTTTTCCCACACACAGGGATGTTTATATTATATATTTTTCTTTCTTTCTTCACCTTCCTCTTTGCCCCAAGATTGGGGGTAAGGTGCTGTCCAAGCATCAGAAAAGAAAAGCAGTAGAGAACATGACAAACGTCGACAAAGAAAGCCAGCCTTACCGCCCCCTCTGTACCCATTAATTAGTGAGAGCTTCGTCACAGAACAGAAAATCCAACCCTAAGAGCAATGCATGGGACCCGCGAAGGAGAGAGAAAACTCGTCAATGTTAAGGGTTCATCCCCTGGGCCAGGTGGGGCCACAACCATGCCCCATACAAAACCCCGCCATTCTCTCCTATCATGCACCTTTATTCTCGCCTCTGCCAAACTTCAGACATTCGTTCACCGACTCAATCCACTTTCTCCTTCTGGGTCTCCCGCCGGTCGGTTCCAACACACTCTCCACTATACATCCCGCTTAACCAACCGACTATCATTCAATCTTTCCACATGACCAAACCATCTCAACATACTTTCAATTTATTCTCTCATTTACCCCTTTCTTCACACCACACACTCTCTAATACGTTCATTCCTCCTTTTATTAATTCTTTTCACACCTAGCATGCCCCTAAGATTGTCGATTCTGAACACATTGAACTTTAAGATGCTATACTCTTATTCAGAACCATAGTCTCAGCTACATAACAATACCAGGTAAGCACATACCCTCATGTAAGACTCTAGCGCACTCAAAGACTTAGTCCCTTTATCATTCCGCAACGATTTAAAATTGCACAGCCACCATTTCCTGCCCTTCACAACTTTCCTACTACACTCTGCATCATCCGTTCCCTTCTCATCCAACACATACCCTAAAATATTTAAACTCAGACACTTGCTCAGGCTGCATAACAAATCTAACATAACTTCACACTGAGGCTGTCCTCACTCAACAACCATAACCTTACTCTTATTACGTTTCTTTCAAACCCCACTTTTACATACCCTGACAATCTCTTGACCAATCCTCTCAAACTCTCTTCAATTCGCCAAACAACAGAACCAAAATCATCGCAAAATAATAAAGGATGGGCACCCTCCACTCCTTCTCCATTCTCCATCATTCTAACACCAATTTACTGCCATCCCCACCTCGAATTCTTGTCATAACCCCATCCATATAACAATTGAACAGTCAAGGAGACATAACACAAACCTGTCTCACTCCGCTATTTAATCCTAAACCAATCACCATTGACACCTATTTAATTCCTTACAGACACGCTTCACTATCGTCATACATACTTTTGAGTTTTGATTCCATTCAGGGAGGAATAAATTAGTAGATAAATAATATATATATAATATATATATATATCATATATATATAGTATATATATATATATGACTATATATAACTATATTAGTATATAACCGGCTTATTCGAATTCATCAGCGTAGAATACGGTTAGCGTTAGGACGTATATATACAGCGTGGGCGTTACAGCCGAACTAGTATAGGTTCTTCTTGCGACGGTGTAGGTAGAGAGTATATAGAGCTAAATATAATATATATATATATATACTAAGTTATATATAAGTTGATGAAATATATGAGTTATATACATTATTATTATAGATATATATATAAATATTAGTAATATATTATTAAGAAAATATTATAATAATAATAATATGTGTGTGTGTGTGTGTGATTGTTGGTTATTGTGCTCGCTGCTCGATATAGTGAGCGGCTGGTGTAGTTCAAGTATATGGAACAGAAATTATATGTGAGTGAGCTTATTCGTTATCTCATCCATACACGGGTTATCTAGCTGTCTGTATTGAGTTGGTTTTAGAGTTAAATTATATAATATTTGCCAACAAGTCTAATCTAATATGATTACAGTGAAACCCAATATATCAGTAGTTATTAGACTTTATAGTGCTATACAGTTCATTATGGAAAGAAAGCGGTCAGTCATATTTGTGGATCGTACAACACATCGCTCTATAGGGCTTTGATATAGGCGAGCTAGAACTGAGACATATACTCGATTGACGAGATAATTACTCCATAATATAACTGAGAGCAAAGGATCAAAACACTATGTGTTGCAATGACCAGGTGAAGCACGAGAGGACTACAATAAATCACAGTCTAGGATTCTTCGAATTCAGTGAACAAGGAAAGTTTCATTTCTTGAGCAACGATACTAAAATGAGCAAGCGTACAACTCTCGCATACCATGTTTATTGAAAACAATTGTTCACGTTCAGCAGTGTTATTCTGCAACAGATAGAAGAAACATAGATGATTCTCTATCTCACACAGCATATAGAATCATTACT
Source organism: Trachelipus rathkii (assembly GCA_015478945.1). NCBI lineage: Eukaryota > Metazoa > Arthropoda > Malacostraca > Isopoda > Trachelipodidae > Trachelipus > Trachelipus rathkii. Next base: position 27,412 of record JABUQX010084521.1, read on the forward strand.
CTGATGTCAGAGCTCTACATATTAGTTAGGAGTGGATTGATGTCACAGTATTATTGTCTTACTACCAAAGGTCTCGGTACTCTGAAGTATAGTGTTGATCCATACGCGATATATTAGACAATAGCTGTTCGAATACACTCCAAATAGAGTCTTTGCCTACAGATTTGGAACTAGGTACGTCTGCCTCGAGATCTGTGAGACCAGAGGTTATAGCTCGGGATCAGTAGTATGTGGATGGTGTTGATGCACCCTGCATCACACGTTGATGGAATGGGGTCGCGGAATATCGCAATCGTAAGCCTCTTTCTCAAATGGTCGCGGTTCACTGCCTCACGTCAGAGCACTATGCTGGGTCCAGATCGGATGGGCAGGTGACCAATCACGAGCGACTCTCGGCCTATATTAATATTGTTCTAAGACTATTATATTATATATATATAGTTATCATTTAATAGAGCGGAGCAGTCTAGTAGTATATTTGCTTACCTATATGTTAGCTAGGCTTATTATCATCACTACTTGCTTCTAGCTAGATAATGTCATACTCCTTGTTAAGTTATATATATTATACATAACCAAGGAGTTAATCCGTAGATAGTATTGCTAGAGTAGAGGCTCCGATCATATATATATTATATAATATAATATATATATCATATATATATTATATATATATATATATATATATATAGTTACTATATATATATTATTTCTTCCATCTTCCTCTTTCCCCAAACTAGGTATTGAAGAAAAAGTGACGCGTTACATGCCATCGGAAAAGAAAAGCAGAGAAGCAAACTATGACGAAAAAAAAAAGGGTCCCCAAAAAAAAAAAAGGAAAAAAAAAAAAAAATGAAGCCTAGCCTTACCGCCCCTCTGTACCATTAATATTAATTGAGATCCGTCACTACTCGACGGTTGAGAGCTCACGGGACCGCGGACGGGACCCTCACGTATGGTAAACGTGCAGTGTACAGGGTTCATCGCACTTTGGCCAGGTGGGCCACAACCATACACCCTCACAAAAACCCCTCCATTCACTAATATTATGCACCTTTCTTTCTCGCCTCTGCCAAACTCACACCTCTCTCCTTCAGACATTCGTTCAACGGACTCGATCCACTTTTCTTCAGTCTCCCAACCGGTCGATTCCAACACAACTCACCACTAAACATCCCACTTAACCAGCCAACTGTCCATCATGCCTTTATTGTTTTGCCATATATGCCGAGAAACATTGGCTGCAATATCTGTACTATTCATTTTATTCTCTCCATTACCCCTTTCTTCACACAGAACAGTAACTCTTCTAATACCGTTCATCTACATTTTTATCATTGCTTTCACACCTAACACGCCAGATGTTGTGCTTGGAGCGATACGCAGGACCGCTGACGAGTAGTACCGAGTTAGGACACAACGTAGTTTAATTGGGCTGGACGATGGCGTGTGGTGTAGGAGGGGGCGGATATGATAGGTACGTGACTCTCATAGCGACTCTCAGGCGGACGAACGTAGCTTTGGTCTAGCTAGTGTCGCAGAATTCGTTGATGCGGAAGGATCCCTGCAGAGCTGTGTTTCGGCGAATTGACGGATGTGCGTGAGGTTTGGGAACGGCTGCGTTTGCTATTGCATAGGATTCGGGTGGTTCTTTCTTTTCGTGGCTATCATGGTGTACCGTTAGCATCAGAAGAGTGCACCGTGAGGTTTGGGGTCCAAGTAAGTATGGCAGGACCGGGAGGGATACTAGCTCGACTAAGAGAGAGGACGGATGGAGCGGTTCTCTCTAGTACTAGGATGTGAACTATGTCTTATAGGAAACTGTGGTAAGACCCACGGAGAGAGTATAGGAAGTAACTCATGTAATATGGCAACTAGTCTGAGACGTCTTCTAGTAAACTAAGAATTGTCCATCTGAACACATTACCTTAGATCTATCCTCTTATTCCAGACATAGTCTCACTACTATTCATTAACACAGATAACAACATAACCGCTATATGTAAGACCTAGGCGCAACTCCAAGGTGTTGACTTTGATAGCTGCACCGTATTCGTGAATGCACGAAAACGATTTAGATTGGCACCAGCCACCTTCCTGCCATCCCAACTTTTATACTACAACTCGCATCATCCGTTCCTCTTTTTCATCAACAATATATCCTAATTTTAAACTCAGACCACTTTGTTTCCAGCTGCTCACCATCTAAGCATACTTCACACCGAGGACTGTCCTCACTTACAACGCATAACCTTACTCTTATCTACGTTACTTTCCAAACAACTCCTTTTACACACCCGGTGCCACAATCTCCTCTACCAATCCTCCTCAATACGCGGCCTAAGATGTCACCACACAAAACAAATCATCCGCATATAATAGGAAGGGCACCCTAACACTCAACTCCGGTTCTCCATCATTCTAACACCATTTTCTGCCACCCCATCTCTAAATTTTTCATACCCATCCCATAATACAAATGAATAACCAGCCGTGGGACATAACATCTTGCCTCACTCACGATATTTAAATATTGAAACAATCACTTTTGACTCCACTATTTATTCTTACACACGCTTTCACTATCGTCATACATACTTTAGATTCCATTCAGAAGCCTACGACCAAAACCATACATTACTAACAACACCTGCCATAGGGCTTCCCCTATTAATCTATCATAATCGGCGCGTGTTGCAATCCATAAAACCCTAAATCAATTTATTCTCTTCTCCCTCATTTCTCAGTCATTTTGTTTCAATGTAAAGATTTGATCACACACCTCTACCACTCCTAAACGTACCTTGTTCTTTCACCAATCAGTCCCTTCAGTCACTCGACGCCACTCTTTCGACTAAATACCAGCATATATCTTCCCTAGAACACTTAATAAACTAGTTCCCTTTATCGCCCTTACCCTTATATAAGGGTACTATTGCCGCTCTCCTCCAATCCCTCGGAACTATACATTCCATAAACGCTTTATTAATACAACTTCCAAATCCAATCAATCACCATCTCGCCTCCGTTCTTGATCATCTCCAGTATTTCATCTATACCTGCAGATTTACTTTCTTCACTTTCTCACTCTACCTATTTACCTCCTCCCTGCTAATGACCTCATCCCCAAAATACCTATTCCTTCTTGCACCATCAATCCACACACAATTCACTATCACCTCTTCATTACTGTTAATATTATACAGATTCTCGAGGTCTTCACACTCCCCTCAACAATCCATTCTTTCATCATATTACAAAAGGTACCATTCCTATTCATTATTCTAAGCAGGTTTCCCCTTATTCTCTCTTCCTTAACCTTTCGCGCTTCTTCCAGAAGAGCTTCCTGATTCCCTTGTAAGTCCCCATTCATCCTCCTTCCAAACCTTTTCATTAACCTCTTCTTTTCTCCTACGTATGCACCTTTTAGTATCCTTTTTTCCTCCTTATATACTTCCAAACATCTTTCTTTTAAAACCTCATCAATTAGCCCTTTAGTAATTCAACCATGCTTCCTTTTCTTTAATCGCTTGCATCCCTCTACATTCCAACAATCGCTGTAAGCATTTCCTATAATTATATATAATATATATATATATAATATATATATATAACTATATATATATACTATATTATATATATAATATTATATATTTATAGATATATATATAATAATATATATATATATAATAATATATATATATATATAATATATATATATATAATATATATATATATATTATATATACATATTTATATATATATATATATATATATATATATATAATATATATATATATATATATATATATATTATATATAATATATATACTATATATATATTATATATATATATATATATATATATATAAAGTTACTGTACTAAAGAATTCCATGTAACTGGGGAATGGTGGTAAAGTTTTCCAGATCATCACATCGATGGTAAACTTCAGCTCGTTTGTACCCGGATTGTATTCCAAAGGCACGACAAGAGATAAGGGATTAAGTGCTGGCAATTGTTTAGACAAAAATAAAACTTTGGCGTATAGACTCCTAAACCTTATTCATAAAAAAATTTCAAAGTGATACTTACGGTGTGGGCAAACTGATCCCACTGTAACCAGTTCTGTACAATCGCAAGCAAACGTATCAGAATTCTGTTTGGCATTCCCACGCATGTTCACACGGATTGGATTTTGCAGCGGTCAAAGGGTTGACAAGCTGCCAAAACAACCCGAATTTTTCTTGGAAATTTTCCTGTTTCAATAATAAAATAAAATAATATAATAATAATAATAAAATAATAATAATAATAATAATATAATAATAATAATAATAATAATAATAATATAATTTCATTATTTATTATCAAATATAATTGCCAGAATCCAAAGAAGTGAAAGTTTAATACTTACTTCATCTTTGTGACGTCGTGGGACCAGAAGGTAGATATGTATCTCATGCACCTGTAAAAAACTAGGCTATCCAGTCATCTTTACCAATACCTATGAGAGCAAAATTGCTATATTC
>JABUQX010084522.1:2500-5000 GCA_015478945.1 Trachelipus rathkii
ATATATATATATATATATATATATATATATATGAGAAAGAGAGTTTTTTTTTTTTTTTGAGGATTATCAGCCACACTCGCAGCGGTGAAATTACCACCATTTTAACATGGTGTTATGGTATGTAGGTCTCCATGACATTCAGTGCCCTAATGGTTCGTTTTTCTTTTCTGCGTTCATATCTACACTCATCCTCCAGATAACATCTTACAGATACCACCTTATATCCACATATCATATACACATACGTATATCCACACCCCTCTTCGAGACAACATCTTACAGACATCCCTATCCCTAATATATCTATGTATGGGTGAGAAAGAATTGCCCACATTGTATGTCCTGCGTGTCGTAGAAGGCGACTAATGGACGGTGGTAGTTAGGGTTGCTGCCCACTACCACTTATTTTTTGCCAGGAATGCTAATGCATGCCTCGGAGAAGGTCGTGATCGCCGTAAGCGACCTTCTATCTTTCGGCAAAAATGTATGAATCGTATGGGTACAAGGATCAGAGGAATAAATGCTGACGAGATGAGGGTAATGTTGAAGAGAGTACGATTTTCTGAGATAATCTGAATGATGTTTTGGATGGGGTGAGTAGGAACTTCAGATTGATTGTGTTGCGTAACCTAAATGTTTGGATAGGTGATCAAAAAGGGGATGGTATAATAGGTGGCTTTGAGGTGTCGGAAAATGAGAATGGTAGGAAGGTGATTTATCTCTGTGAGGAGAGAGGTATGTGTGTGAGTAATACTTTCTTTAAACACAAGAGTATTCATAAGTATATTAGAGTTGGTGTAGGTAGAGATGGTATCGAAGTGAAAAGTATAATTGATTTTGTGTTGGTGAAGAAGGAGATATTGAAGTATGTGTTGGATGTTAAATCAGTGAGGGGATTAGGAATGGGATTGGAATTATCGGATCATCATGTTGTTTTATGTAAAATTAAGTTAGTGAGGGCTTGGATGGAGAGGAAAGTGATAAGGAAGGAAGCAGGTAGAATTAAGAGTGAGAAATTAAATGAACAAGGTAATAAGGATAAGTATTTAAGAGTGCTTGCAAGTAAATCAGTTGAATGTGAACAAGTTGAAACTGAACAAATCTGGAGGCAAATGAAGGAAGCGTTGTTAGTAGTGCAAAAGAAGTATGTGGATGTGCTAAAATAGGAAGTAAGAATTTTAACAGTGAGTGGTGGAATAAAGAGGTGATGCAAGTGGTTAAAAGTAAAAAAGAAGTGTGGTTGAATGTACTAAATGCCAATGATGAGGTTTCAAAAGAAAGATGTTTGGAATTATATAAGGAGGAAAAAAGAAATACTAAATCAATACGTAGGAGAAAAAGGGGTAAATGAACAGTTTGGAAGGAGGATGAATGGGGACTTACAAGGGAATAGGAAGCTCTTCTGGAAGGAAGCACGAAAGATTAAGAATGAGAATAAGGGGAATCTGCTTAGAATAATGAATAGGGATGGTGCTTTTGTAACTGATGAAATGGATGTGAGGGGAGTGTGGGAAAATCTGCATAACATTGGCAGTAATGAAGAGGTGATAGTGAATGTGTGTGGGTTTGATGGTGCAAGAAGGAATAGGTATTTTGGGGGATGAAGTCATTAGTAAGGAAGTAATGGGTAGAGGAGAAAGTTGAAGAATGGTAAATCTACAGGTATAGATGAAATTACTGGTGAAATGATCAAGAACGGAGGCGAGATGGTGATTGATTGGATTTGGAAGTTGTGTAACAAAGCGTTTATGTAGGGTATAGTTCCGAGGGGTTGGAGGAGAGCAGTAATAGTACCCTTATATAAGGGTAAGGGAGATAAGGTAAGAATTATAGGGAAATTAGTTTATTGAGTGTTGTAGGAAAGATATATGCTGGTATTTTGGTCGAAAGAGTACGTCGAGTGACTGAAGGACTGATTGGTGAAGAACAAGGTGCTTAGAAGTGGTAGAGGATGTATGGATCAAATCTTTACATTGAAGCAAATAATTGAGAAAATGAGAGAGAAGAAGAATAAATTGTTTTTAGGTTTTATGGATTTGCAACAGGTGTATGATAGGATTAATAATGAAGCTCTATGGCAGGTGTTAGTGATATATGGTGTTGGTGGTAGGTTTCTGAATGGAATCAAAAGTATGTATAACGATAGTGAAGCGTGTGTAAGAATAAATGGAGTCGAAGTGATTGGTTTAATATTAATAGAGGAGTGAGGCAGGGATGTGTTATGTCTTCTTGGTTATTCATTTGTATATGGATGGGGTTATGAAAGAATTAAAGGTGGGGGTGGCAGGGGAAGGTGTTTGAATGATGGAGAATGGAAGAGAGTGGAGGGTGCCCTACCTATTATATGCGGATGATTTGGCTTTGTGTGGCGAATCTGAAGAGTGTTTGAGAGGATTGGTAGAGATTTGGCAGGGTGTTTAAAAGGAGAGGTTTGAAAGTAAACGTAGATAAGAGTAAGGTTATGGTTGTAAGTGAGGACAGTCCTCGGTGTGAAATTATG
>JABUQX010084522.1:17500-20000 GCA_015478945.1 Trachelipus rathkii
TGTGGAGCCTCGACAGGAACCGGTTCTCAGCTGGTTAAACGAACCGGGGAACCGGCAATTAAAAAGTTTTTAAGGAAAGCAAACCGGTAATTACCTCATTTTGCTGTTTGATTATACAGGAAAGTGAAAAAGGCAAGCAATTTTTTATGACAAAGCAAAGAACAGTTTGATAAAATTTTGGCAACTCTAAAATGCTTAAATTAATAATAATATATCAAACTATTAATTCTCTCTCATTTAAAGTTAGAAAATATACAAGCTCACACAAGAACTTGTTCCGGCACTCTCACTCGCATCGGCAACTACACCGGCGTCGACATTACCTCATATATAAATATATATATATATATATATATTATATATATAATATGGGGGGAGTATATATAGATATATATATATATATATAATATATATTATATATATAATATATATATATTATAATATATATATATATATATATCCTGGGGGTAGGGTATGTGATCTAAGGGGTCAGAGAGCCCTCTCCTTCCATTCTAAGGAAAAAATTTCAACCCTCTCCCATTAAAAAATTTGCGCAGCTACGCACGAACTTTCCAATGTGTTTGCACAATTCCTGTTATTTCAATAGCGAAGGTGAACAACTCTCAATAATAATAATAATAATAATAATAATAATAATAATAATAATAATAATAATAAAATAATAATAATAATAATAATAATAATAATAATAATAATAATAATAATAATAATAATAATAATAATAATATGCTGAAAGTTCTGCCAATATATTAATAATTTAAAGTTTATATTTAGACAAAATAATTTTTGAAATTTGTGTCACTTTAAAAAAAATTATTTTTTTATTTTTTATTTTTTATTATTTATTTTTTTTTTTTTTTTGATTCTTCAAAAATGGATGATTAAAACTTGTAGAAAACATTTACACCTGTCCTAAATGATCAGAAAAAGAGTTCTCTAAGCTCTGATGTACACTCACACTATAAGGCATTACATTCCAGTGCGAGTGTAACGCCTTCCAATGTGAGTGTACACTGGAAGGCGTTACATTCTTCTTCAAACACAGTTTATATGTGAGGTACAAGCTACTCTCCCCAAGTCGCTTTGTTTGATATGTTCCTCATTGGTGAGAGTAAAGATCAATTCTTATAAAGTTCTTTTCAATCCAACCTCAAAGACGTCTCAAATTATGCCCAATATTTTGCCCTATTACGTCCGGGATTATCAAAATGTATCAATTATATAAACTATGTTTGCTCCAACATCGGACATCAAAATGTATCAAATATATAAACTGTGTTTGGAGAAGGAGGTAACACCTTCCTGCATGAGTGTACATCAGAGCTTGCAGGACAGATCATACCTTACATGTAAACTGTGTTTGGAGAAAGATGTAACAACTCCTTTTAGTGTGAGTGTACATCAGAGCTTACAAGACAAATCTTTTTCAGAAGAGGAATTGGTACTTTTTTCTTACCATTTCAGGACAGGCGAAAAAAATTTCTTACATTTTATTATCAATTTTTGAAGAAGCAAAAGAAAAAGGAAAATTAAAAAATTTGACAAGTGGCACATTTTAAAAAAAATTTTTCCTAATAAAAATTTTAAAATAATAATAATAATAATAATAATAATAATAATAATAATAATAATAATAATAATAATAATAATAATAATAATAATAATAATAATAATAATAATTCTGTATTAAAAGACAATAATATTGATAATAATAATTAATAATAATAATAATATAATAATAATAATAATAATAATAATAATAATAATAATAATAATAATAATAATAAATAATAATAATAATAATAATAATAATAATTACGGTAGAAGTAATAATAGTATAATCAATATAGCATTAGTAGTAATATTTATACCAGGTCTGCAAAAGTTTGTAATATCTTTTGCAGGATACAAATCCGGCTCAATCATATATATATATATATATAATATATAAGTAATATTATTATGCTAAGACACATGTATACTAATACAATGTATATATAATATATATTTTTATATAAGTAAATAAATATCACACACATATATATAATATATTATATATATATATATTAATATATATATATATATATATATATATGCAACGACCCGGCTCCACCATTTTAAAATTATGCAGATCTGAGTTTCAACCCTTTTATTTTATGGTAAGAAAATAAATTGCTCCGGCTCCGGCTCCGGCTCCGGCTCCAGCTCCAGCTCCGACTGAGCAGACCTGATTTATACAGTAGTAATAGTAATAATAGTAGCAACACAAAGTTATATACAGTAAGAATGATAGTATCAATAGAAATAACTAATATTTAAACATTAGTAGTGGTTATGTAGATACGTTCCAACAGTAATATTCAACATAAAAGTAGCAGTAGTATTTATCCACTAGTAGTAGTAGTAGTAGTAGTAGTAGTAGTAGTAGTAGTAGTAGTAGTAGAAGCAGTTTTAGTAGTATTAGTAGAAGTAGTAGTAA
>JABUQX010084522.1:32500-36037 GCA_015478945.1 Trachelipus rathkii
TGGATATGTCAACGCCACCAACGCAAGTCTTCCCCCATAGTTGCCTAAGACGAAAACCATAAATCGTAAATAGGGAAAAGTAGTGTCGGCCAGTAGACCTTGGAACGCCGAAAGCCATACTGGCGATCGGAAAAGAAGAGGAAATGAGATTCCAGATGGTCCTAAGAATGTGAAGTTGAAGAGGGCTTCAAAGTCTTAGATAAGAACTATCAAGTGAGGCATAGGGGAATAGTTAGAAGTGACAGAGCGGCTTCCTTTTTTCGGAATAAGGTTTGGGCCATGTGCGTGCTTCCAACACTGAAGGAAAGTGCTAGTAATTGAGACATAGAGTATATAGTTGAACGAGGGGCGGGGTCAGCACTAAAAGCACACTCCGCGTAAAACTCGGGGAGGAATGCATCCGGGCCACCCGCCTTCCCTAACGTTCATAGATCTCAGGACCCATGCCCAACCACGATCAAAGATGTGATGCTATCACAGGCAAAGACAACTATGGACACCTGGAGGAGAAAGAAAGGAGGAAGGAGGAATTGGCCAGAATCGCCAGGGTTGAGTAGAGGAAAATAGGAGGAGGCCGAAGAGATTGCCTTTTCAGTTGGAGTGTTAGAAACGGAACCGTCGGAATGGATAAGAGGAAGGAAAAGGCAGATTTACAGAAGTTATAAAGAATTTTAGGCAAGGGTCAAAAGATTTATCAGAAGGACAAACCTAAAGGAGGTTAGCGCCTTTCGTTTTGATGAAGCCCGCTTTGCTCGTCGAGAGTATCCCTGCCACGATTTCTAGCTGGAAAGAAAATTAGCGAGAGTGAATAGAAGAACGAGAATTTCCCATTCCCGATACCCTTTCTCAGCCTGAATGGCCAGAGAAGCAAGAACGAATCGAAACCATGGTTATGAGGAGAGATAAGATTTAGTCGAAGAAAGGAATGAACCTGCCATCCCCATAACGATTAACAACTCCCACCTGTATCGGCATGAAGTCGAAGCGTACCAGAGACAAAGCAGTCATTCAATTATAGTTAGCATTTCAATTAAATAATATATAATATATATTATATATATATATATATAATATAGTAATTATATTATATATAATATTATATATATATATATTATATATATATATATATACTGTATATATATATATATTATATATATATAATATATATATATAATATATATATATATATATATTATTAAATATATATATATATATTATATATATATATATATATATATATATTAATATATATATATGATATTATTATTATTATAACCGTGTATTATATTATATATATATATATAATATATATATATATATTAATATAAGTATATAAATAATATAATATATATATAATATATATATATATATATAAATACCGTATATTATATAGTATATATATATATTTTTTTTTTTTTTTTTTTTTAATAAAATTCACACCTCACCAACCCTATATAATATATATATATATATAAGTACTAAAATATATATATATATATATATATATATATATATATATAATATTATATATATAAATTATATATAATATATATATTATATTATAACTATATCCGTATTTATATATATATGTAATATATAATATATAATATATATATAATATATATATATAATACTATATAATATATATATATATATATATATATATATATAATATATATTTATATATAATATATATAATAATACTAATATAATATATATATATATATGACCTAAAGATACTGATAATGAAAAAATTATTATATTCAATTTTTGAGTTTATTTTGAAAGTTAATTTTGCTTTATATCTAACCCAGCACACACCATACGACACAACATCCTTGCTAACTTTACACACACACCCCACACACAACCCTGCTGTTTTTTTAAAATTTAGTTTCCTTATAGGAATCATATATCATATAATATATAAAGTATATATATATATAATATAATATATAGTATATTATATATATATACTATATATATATATATAATAATATATATAATATATATATATATATATACTAGTGATTATATAATATTATATATATTATATATATATATATTTTCTAAAATTTCCTAAAGACATTTATTATTTTATTATTTTATTATTAATTATGTATATAATTATTACATTATTATACTTATTATTGATTATTATTAATTATTATTAGTAGTAGTTAGTAGTAAGTAGTAGTAGTAAACTTGTAGTAGCAGTAATATAAGTACCAATACAGCAGTAGTGGTATTATTCAATATAATTAGACTATTGATATTACTAGTGATAAGTTTTATATTTAGTAACTTGCACATATTACTTATTATTATGTAATATTCTTTAGTAAGAATACAGAAAATATATTTGAAAATTTAAAAATTAAATCAATTGGAGAAAGACAAATATTTTCTTTCTTTGAAAAAGGGGGCAGGGGGGGGGCGGTAATACGATTACCTCTTATACCTCTTATTACAGCAAATCAACTTTGCTGTAAAATACATTCTTTTTAACAACGGAAATTTCCTTGTCCATCTAACATATGTTTCTTTCTTTCTTTTTCTTTTTCTTTTTCTTTTTCTTTTTCTTTTTCTTTTCTTTTTGCTTTTTCTTTTTTCTTTTTCTTCTACTTTTTTTCTTTCTTTTTCCTTTATCTTCTTCTTCTTTTTCCTCTTCTTTTTATTCCTCTTTTCTTATTCATTTCTGCTTTATCTTCTGTTTCTCTTTTTATATATACTTTTTGCTTCTTCTTCTTCTTCTTCTTCCTTCCTTTCTTCATCTTCTACTTCTTTCTTCTTGCTTATTCTTCTTCTTCTACTTCTGCTTCTTCATTTCTTTTTCTTATTTCTTTTTCTTATTAATTAAATTTTTCTTATTTCTTTTCATAATTTTCTTTTTCTTTCTTCCATTCTTAACTTAGCTTCTTCTTCGTTTACTTCGTTCTTCTGTCTTACTTCTTCTTGCTTCGTTCTCCTTTCTTCTTGCTTCTTCTTCTTTCTCTTCTTTTTTCTTTTCTTTTTTCCTTTTCTTTTTCCTGTTTCTTTTTCCTTTTGTTTTCTTTTTCTTTTTCTTTTTGTTTTTCTTATTTCTTCGTTCTTCATTTCTTGCTTCTTTTTCTTCTTCTTCTTCTTCTTCTTCTTCTTCTTCTTCTTCTTCTTCTTCTCTTCTTCTTCTCCTCCTACTACATATTTATTATCATCTTTTCTCTTATTCTCATTTTTCTAATCTTTTCTTCTTTTTCTTCTTCTTCTTCTTCTTCTTCTTCGTTCTTTCTTCTTCCTTCTTCTTCTTCCTTCTTTTCTTCTTCTTCTTCTTTCCTTCTTCTTCTTTTCTTCTTCTTCTCTCTTCCTGCATTATTAGACTATGATTACGATGTATGGAGTTAATTATTATTCCTTCAGTTTATCCTACTCCATTATTATTTATATATATTATTATTTATTATATATATTGTTATCAAATGATTATTATAATTATATTAAATTATTATTTAATTATTTTAATTATTATTATTATTATATTATTATATTATATAGAAATTA
>JABUQX010084523.1:0-12500 GCA_015478945.1 Trachelipus rathkii
TCTTTACTTGCGTGGTGAAGTTGAGAGTTTCAAAAAAAAAGTAAAATTCTTTAACTTAATTTCCTTTCTAAGTAATTCCAAGAATATTACCTTTAGAAAGTTTACATGTACATTTCTATTTACTTTTGATTAAATTTAAATTTATTTGCTTATTTATTATTTATTTATTTTTATATTTAATTTTATTTTATTTTATTTTTTTATTTACTAATTTATTATTTATTTTTACCATTTATAAAGTAAATTGAATTAATAAATGTAAACTAATTTCTTTAATCCACATTTCTCTGTTATTAATATAAATTGTATTTAATTATTATTTAATTATTAATTATTTAATTATTAAATTTTTAATAAGTTAATAAAACTCCAATTGTATTGTATTATGCTTAGATTTGCGCTATTAGTTTTCAAAATCCACTGTGAATTTTTTTTTTTTACATATTTTTTATGTTAAATGTTGTTTTTATCGAACTGAAAGATTTTAAAAGTTATCCATAGTGGTTATACTCCTAGAAACAGTAGTTAACGAATATTTATATTTCTTTGATCTCAGCCTTATTTATATTCGTAAGTATTTATTTGCACACACACACATATTATATAATATTTGCAGTAAAACTATATACAGCAGCAGTGCATATAGCAGGCGAGGTGGCGAGCAGTGCAGGCAGGAAGTATATATACAGGTGTTACAGCAGCGCTAAGTATATATATATATGCTATATATATAGCATACAGGTAAAGTGTGTATCGATTCCATGTAAGGCGGTTAAGGCTAGTTATATATATATAGTGAAACAAACAAGGTTGTAAATTTGTAACATATACAAACGCTTGGGAAGGAGGAAGAGCAAAGAAGAGTTTGATAACTATACTTATACGCAGTGAACCTATCAAGTCCATATCCATACAATGATCAAAGTGACACTTTGCGATTCGTCTAGTCGGAAGGCAAAAAATATCGCTGCTCTCTCTCTCTCTTTATTATGTTGCACTTGGGACAAGACAAAATGATATTTCTCTCTTTTCTTCACAATTCCTAACAAATTCTTCACTGTCTCTTTATTCATATAATGCTATGTTCTTAGAGTTTATATATATATGTATATATATATATATATATATAGAGAGAAAGAAAGTTAAGATATATATATATATATAAATAGTTATAGGGTATATATATATATACATTGTATATATATATATATATATAGTAAGTATGATTCTAGTTAGCATGATGCCTCTTGTTCAAGTTTCTTGTATATTGGTTCATTAGCCTATCTCTAGATGGCCTAAAACCTTCTTTAATAATGCAATAAACACTGTAACTGTATAAAAGAAAATAATAATTATTAATAATAATAATAATAATAATAATAATAATACAATAATAATAATATAATAATAATAATAAAAGAGGAATGTCAAGTTGTTTAGGAACATTTTGATCTCGATAAAACGTTATTATTTCTATTTAGTGACCAACTTAGTTTATATGGAAAGATAGCAGCAGATATGAGCAGCAGTATATATATATATATATATATATATGTATATATATATATAGTATATATAGTTATATATAAGTTATATATATATATATATATATATATACGAGTCATTACAATAGTTTTTTAAGATTTCGTAAAGGAAATATTTATTTATTCTTTGAGAGGAGAAAAAGAAAATTTAAATATTGAAAAAAATATTGATTTCTACAAACATAACTTTTATGTAAGTATTCCTCGGTTTGCTTTCCATATATATATATGGTATATGTATATAGCAAACTATATATAAGTTAAGGTTATGTATGTTATATATATATACAAGGTTGCTGTATATATATCATCAGCCGCCCTTGTCTTCAGAATAAGTAAGTCAAACATGCACCAGAAATCCGCGCATGTATGCATGAGCATTCTCAGAACACAAATGCGTATCGAATTGAAGAGTTTTTATGTGTTGACAGAGCTTAAGAACACACACACCTACACACATAAAAACACACATAAGTATATATATATAGCAGTAATAGTACCCTTAGATATATTAAAAAGGCAGCATATATATATATATATATATATAGAGCAGCAGTTATATAAGTATATATATATAGCAGAGCAGGTGTATATAAGGCGATGTTGGCGTATGAAAGTTATACAGAAGTTGCAGTACCTCTACCAGAAGCAAGTTGATTACCGTACCTCTTACTTCACCATTCCTTCGAAGTAGTTTGTTTATATGCAGCGATTCCAGCGTTTTTCACATGGTCGAATCTCTGGAAGTTCTCAAATGTGAATGCTGACTCCATGGAGTTTTGCTGCAAATGTTTGGTGATCTCCCCTCAATCGTGTTAAAAACGATCACCATTCTTCTAATTTCATTCTTTTGAAATAGAAAAAGTGACTATGAAAGATCAGTCCAATAAAGGAGTAGATCTACCAAAGTGTTTCTTTTGAAGTGAGGGAAATTGTCGCGAGCAACGAAAGCATATGTATCAGTGTCATGGTGGAGAAACCAGTTGTTATTCTTCCACTTGGCTGACGTTTGTGCAATGCCTTTCCCCTCAGCTTTAATAACTCTCTAAAGTGAAACTTTTTATTGATGGTTTGGGCCAGGGAGATAAGAATTCTTGTGAACACCAAAATGTTTAAAAAAAAATAAAAATAGAGTAAAAATTAAAAAAACGATCAACATGGACTTGACATTTTTGCGAACTTGGTCACATTTTTTCGGCTCCTTAGTAATTTAAAGGACTTTCACTTTCATGACGATTGCTGCTAGTCTCAGGGATCATAACCATTTATCAAGTTAGTTATCTCTGACGATGTTTGAGCTGTACAGACAGAAACGCGATCGACTTTTCTCTTTGTTGCTCTCAGCGTCTTGTCATAAATTACCCTTGAAAATGCTTAGTATCATCGTCGAAATTACACAGAACTTGGGTGAGTCCCCAAAGCACTCCGTCGTACTACTCGCGTAAACATCCTAGATAGAAGTCGCTTCATTGTCTACAAAAGATATCCTCAACCCTAATAATGCTCTCCGTGTCTTTGTTAGGTCGTCAAACGCTCGTCATCGACACCGTTCTTCCGTCCCTTGAAGTTTGCTCGCAAATAGGTTTTGCTTTTCCTCACTTTCGGCTATTCCCAAAAGGCTTCCGGTAGCATTAAATATGATGACTGTTACCAAGTTCTGAAACAGTAATTTTTTAAAGCAGATTTTGCTCAATGAAATCTGCCATATCGGTTAAATATATATATATATATATGGCAGAAAGAGGAGTATATATATATATATATATATATATATATATATATATATATATATATATATATATATATATATATATATATATATATATATTAGGGATGCAAATCAAGAGTGATTTTGAGGAGTGTTGGCGTGTACGAACAGCGCGGCACGGTGCTGGGGGGGTGTGAAATTCGTGGAGAATGAAATTCACGAGTATCGTCTTATATATATATAGATAGTATGAGTTATATTTATATATATAGTTATATATATATATATTTATGCTGGCGTTGATATATATATATATATATATACATAGTTATAAGGTATATATATATGGTATGGCAGAGTATATAGTTTGGGTCAAAGCATTGACTCTTAAACATAATGTCATGCACCCTTCCTCGTCCGGACCTGGCAGTAACTGCGCCTAGAGTAGCTACACCTTAGAAGAGGCTAACCCGTGAGGTGTGAACTACTTGTGCAGCACACAATACATTACTATCAAGAGGTTCCAAAGAAAGGTTCAAAAAATATTATAGCACAAACCTTACTGATCATCTTGATGAGAAAACATAAAACCATATGTTTGAAGATAAAAGAAATATCTAAATCTTCAAGAGAGGAAAAGTGGCTGAAAAAGAAAACATGATATATCACAGACACAGTAGATGATGATCCATGTCCATCCATATCATCAACTTCTACCCCTATTAAAAAAGATTTCTTCAGCCTACAATTCTGGAAATAACTGATAAAAACAAAGATTTGGGAAATTAATGATAGAAAGCACAGAAATTCATTTCAAAATTGGTGGGAATTGATTGCTGTGGACAATTCATAGGATATTTTCTTTGTTGAAGACATTAATGAAGAGATTAATAAATCAATGTGTATGTCCAATAATAATATAAAAATTCATCAAGGAAGGTACTTTTCAAAAGAGATTATCCACACAATATATAAACGGGTAAAGAACAAAATAACACTTCAGCTGCAAGAATTTCAAGCAATATCATTAACATCAGATATTTGGACTTCCTCATATAACAATGAAAGCTTTATAAGTATGTCATGGCATTGGATTGATAAGATTTTCAAAGGAAGAGTGTAACATTACAAATCAGTAGTTTTTAGTGTTTCTCACACTCAGCAGAAAATATATGTCTGGTAAAGGAAATGAAATACTTAAGAGCTGTATTTAAAAAAAAGAAATAGTTCATGTCCTAAGATACGGCAACCAAACATTACAAAAAGGTAAGGTGAGCTATTGCAGTTACACAAGACATGTTTTTTATTTTATTCCCTTACAGCTAGTAATACATGGTGCTATATTTTCTCAAAATCAATTAAAGATTTAATTACTTGGTAATGTAGTAAAATTGTAGGTCATTTTAGTAGATCATCAATTGCTACAACTAAATTAACGGAAATTCAAAATTTTTCCAATGCACAAGCTTATCCAAGATGTGGAAAAAAGATGGAATTCATCATATTATATGCTTCAAAGGACATAGAGCAAAAAATTGTAATTATTATATATTCTTCAAATAGAAAAACAACCTAGATATCTTAAATGCAAAATCACTGGAAGCTAATGGAGAATATACTTAGATTGTTACAACCATTTAAAGAATTAATTAAAAGAGCGAGTGATGATGATATAGATTTATCTTTTGTAATTCTGCAGTTAATGCATCGCAAAAATATTTATCAAAACTTGAAGATAGTAAGGGTGTAAAAAAACTATGAAAAGATGAACTTTAAATTCTGTTACTGAACGCTTTGGTACCATTAAAGAGAAGAAACTTTATGTATTCTTGCAACAGTTCTAAATCCAAAATACAATTAGCTCTCTTTGATATTATTGATCAGAATAAACAAAATTTATGCTCAAAGAAGAAGTAAAAAACTTTATAAATAAAGAAAATGCTTTGCATTAAGTCACTGATTCTACGCATCAATGATGATCAAAATGATATCAATTATACAGATTCACATGGCTGAAGAATCTGAAATGAAACGGCAGATATTGACATGGTATTATCTAATTTTCTTCTGAATTAAGTTTATGACATGCTACAAGAAAAATCGTCAGAAGAAATGAAGAATATTCAGATAAAATCAAACCAAGACCAAAGGAGAAAAAAGTTAAATGCAAACGTAGAAGCAGCAATGAGAGAAAACAACATGAATACCTGAAAAATACTATTCAAACTACTGTGGATAAATATTTTGCAGCAAATCTCACTTATGGAACGAAAATGGATGCTGATTCACTGTTAGCGTGGAAAGAAAGAAAGCTATTTATCCGATTATTCCTTTACCCCAATTAGGCTTGAAATATATTCTGCTCCACCTTCAAGTGAATTTAGCGAGAGAATGTTTAACCAGCAGGAAATATTTATACAAGTAAAATGAATCGTCTTTTCTCCAACACTAGCTGATCATCTCCTGTTTCTTCATCATAATTTAAGAGATTTGATTTTGAATATTAGAGAATGGCTACCTAAAATAGCAGTGCATAAGCTATTTAACTTTCCTCTCACTGACTTTGTGTTTACTAACAAGTAATTTAATTTTCAAAAATTTATTGTGATACTCTTACGGTATCGATAACAGCTGGTACATGCACTTTTATATAAGATATATATATATATATATATATATATATATATGTATATATATAGTATATAGTATATATATATGTTGCTATATATATATAGTATAGTTTCCTAAAAATGCCATTTGTTAAAACTTAAAAGATCTTTAATAATTTAAAGATTAAGGATATATATCATGATTTTTTAGTCTAGTCTTTTGGTCTGATATGACATGTAGTTTAAAAGTTCTTTTTTACCAATTCATTTACCAGTTTCTTGTATTGCATTTAAAGCTAGGTTTATCGTAAAGTATTGGTCGTCATTATTATCGAACCTTTTAAGCTGTTTATCAAAATAATTAGTTAATTTAGTAAATGGTCATATAGGCCTATTCATTTTATTATATATTATTATAGTTATAATATTAGTTAGTTTGACTTAATATTATCGATTTGACAACAAAAAATATTAAATAATTTTTTTTACACTTTTGTATGAATCAGTTCTTCTAATAAATTTTATTTCATTAAATGTCTCATTATTCTTTCAATGAATTATAACTTTTATTTTCAAAAATCATCTTTAAATATAGGCCTCCGGGCCGAGCGGAGACTATGGCCTCCCGGCCGAGCCGGAGATCTAGCCGGAACCCTGGGCCAGCTGGAGCCGGAGCCGGAGATCCGGTGCAATCCCCGAAGGAGTAGCAGCAGCAGCAGTTATATATATATATATATATATATATATATATAGCAGTTAGATATATATATATATATATATACATAACCAAAGACAATTTTAACACAATAATCGCTGTCGTAGAATATATTGATCACTCGTCAACATTATAGTAAGAGCCATAAGAAAGTTCACAATAACATATATTGTGCATAAAAGTATGATAAATTCTGTGACACATTTAGTTTCTTAGCAGTTTCCTTCTGTTTTAAATTTTGTTGTTGAAACAATATCTAAATTTGTAAACACGTCTAAGTCCGACTTACGAAAGAGGGAGCGCTCCGCTCACGCGTCTTTTACATCATTGATTTGTGAGACTCAGCTCAGCCATGACTGGCAAAAAATAAGTAGAAGTGACCTAAAATTGCCTTGCTTACAAGATTTCTTTTAAACGTGAACGAAAAGAAATAAAAATAATACTAATAAATAAGAAATATTATTATTATTATTATTATTATTATTATTATTATTATTATTATTATTATTATTATTATTATTATTATTATTAATGATCAAATAAAGATATATTCAGTTAAAAAGAAAATGTTACAAGATTATACAATTTAAAATTGCAAATGTTATTTATATTCTTCAACATGAAAATATTTTTTCACTGTGGTAAATAATAATAAATATAATGAAAATAATAATATAATAATAAAAATAATAATAATAGTAATAATAATAATAATAATAACACACACACAATAACATATTAATCACAATTATTATAATAATACACACAATGAAATAATAATAATAACACACACACACACACACACACATATATATAAGGTATATATGTTATAGAGTATATATATAGTTATATTATATATTTATATATATATATATATATATATATATATATATATATATATATATATATATATATATATATATATATATATATATATATATATAAGGGAATAAAATTGTGTAGAGCAACATAAATACAAGTTGTTTGTCTCGCCTGTTGAAGGTGTAGAGAAGTAATATCAGCACCAAAGATTCGTTTCGTCTCTTGAGAATAAAATACATTTGTTCTTTCGTCTCTGAGACCTTCTGAGGGAAGACTCCTTTCCGTCCCTCCTTCCTTGTCGTCTCTTCTTCTTTTTTTTTTTTTTTTTTTTTTTTTTTTTTTTTTTTTTTTTTTTTTTTTTTTTTTTTTTTCTTCTTTTTTTTCTTTTTTTACATATAAATGTTTCCTTTTTTCATTTTTTTATTTAATTTTTAATTTATTCTTTAATATAGTTAGTTTTTTTCGTTTACTTAAGTTTCAGGGATTCGACTAGATCGTAAAGCCACGAAATTCTGTTTTTTATTGGATATATATATATTTATATATATATGGAGTATATATATATATATATATATATATATATATATATATATATAAAGAAGAAAGATATATATATATATATATATATATTATTAAGGTATGTATATATATATATATATATATATATATATATATAAGAAGTTATTAGATATTATTATTATTATTATATACAAACACTTATTCTGCTCGGGGTAGTGGTACGTGCAGCTTCCCTAATCATATTTTCCTTCATTCGCCCCACCCCCACCCACCTCCTCCATTCCTTTCTATCTCTCGCCAACGCCCTAATACCTTCCTCCACCCTCATCTCTCTCTCTTCCAGCACCCATCCATCCATCCATCCATCTTCTTCTGGTCTCCCCTTCCTCTCCTTCCCATCCCCCTCCGCCTCCCCAAACTCCCTCCCTGTAACCACCCCTCTCTGTTCCTCCATTCTCTCCAGGTGTCCAAACCATCTTAACATTCTTTCATTTATTCTCTCACCAAACCATTCCTCCAATCACATCTCTCTTTTATCACCCTATTCCTAATCCTTCTCTCTTTTACTAACCCCACACACCGCTCTCAACCCTTTCTAGTCTCAAACATCTCTCCAACTTCTTCTGACTCCAGCATTTAACCCCATGTTTCACACCTGCATATAGTACTGCTGGAGACAAATTTTTCCCCAAACATTATCTTAAGTTTAAGTGATAAATCCCCTTCTTTCATTCCTTCAGACCACTCAATGCTCTCGTTCCCTCTCCTACTCTAGTGATCTATCTCTTCCTTCATCCTCCTTCCCCTACCCACAACCATCCCTAAATATGAAAACCTTTACTTCTTCTAAAACTACGCCTCCTACTCTAATCCCTAACCCCATCCCCTCATCTGTTTCCTCCTCCTCAAACACTAACACTTTACTCTTACCTGGATTTATCTTAAGACCCTTTTGTCCACACACTCTCTCAAACTCCTTCACCAAATACTTCAGACCTTCTGAATTCTTCCTCGCCACTAAGGCAGTATCATCCGCAAATAGTATCATGTTCACTTCCCATCTATCACCCTTATCCATCAATTCCACCCCTCTCCCCTCCCTCATCATTCCTCTGCAGACACTCTCCATAAATAAATTGAAAAGCCACGGTGACATTACACATCCCTGTCTCAACCCTCTCTCTACTCCAAACATCTCACTCTCCCCTCCTAATACTCTCACACACATTCTACTATTCCTATAAAAGGCCCCACATATATATAAGTATATAGTTATAGATATATGAGCAGCCGTAGTATAGAGACTATATATATATATATATATATATATATATATATATATATATATATATATATATATATATATATATATATATATATATATATATATATATATATAATAGTATATACATAGGTATTTTGCCTTTTTAAGTTATATATATATATATATATATATATATATATATATATATATATATATATATATTATATATATATGTATATATATATATATATAAAGGTGTAATCGTACCGTCAAATGGGGAAAAACTGGTTTCGGTGGGTAAAACTGGTAAGTCGTTGAAAAATGAAATGTTGCCACCAACATTTAAATGTTTTTTTTTTTTTTTTTTTTCAAATATAAACCTTCTTAAATGTTATAGAATAAAGAAAATATTAAAAATGTGAAAATAAATATTTTTATTAATTTTTTGAAAATGCAAGTGTGAAAAAAATTTTGGGTAAAACTGGTAAGTGCGTAGGGTAACAATGGTAATTTAATTTCTATTTCTCAAAAATGCTTGTGGGACTTCACTCAATTTTTAATTTAATAAAAAATATGTAATACAAGTATTAAACGTGTTAAAACACATTTGTAGAAAAACATGTATAGCTACATGAAGATATAGTTACCAGTTTTACTTAAAAAATATGACTAAATACAATTACATACATGGAAACTCTTAATTTCACACCTTTTTATATGCTGTTAATACGAAATGATGATCTCTTCAGTCTTAGAATTCTTGACCTCGGCCCCTTTTTTTGTAAGTACTTTAAAAAAAACATTTTAAAATGGTGGAAATTTTTTTGAACTATAGTTGTAATTTGCCGCACTTAATTTGAAATAATATTAAAATATCTTTTGCCTACCAAAAAACTTTCCTGAAGTTCATAACGGTTGCCATTATGAAAATATAGCACATTTTCAAAACTTACCAGTTTTACCCACTCCGAAACCGCTTCCACGACGAAACATATATATATATATATATATGGCGGTTATATATATATATATATATATATACAAGGTTAAGGTGTTATATAGCATAGTTAAGGCTGGGTTATATATGGTAAGGGAAGGTTGTTATATAAAGAGTATATATATATATATAAGGTTATTATGTTACAGGGTGTATATATATATATATATGATATATATATATATATATATATATATATGTATATATATATATATATATATATATATAGCCGATTTAATAACGACATTAGTAATAATAGTAATAATAATAATAATAATAATAATAAATAATAATAATAATAATAATAATAATAATAATAATAATAATAATAATATTGTTAATAACAACAACAACAAATATGTTGGTATCATAAAAACACATTCGCCGAGGGCATTCACAGATCTTAGAGTTATCACTCTTGTTTGAGATCAGATGCAAGTTGTTTAGTTGTTTGCTATACTAACCAGTACTCTGTAGGTGAAACCTATGTTTTGTAAAGTGCTGTTGAGAAGGAAAACCTGGCTGAATTGTGGGCCTCATGATGCCTTTAATATTTGTCTTCGGATAAAAATTAGACCTCCACCTTCAAACTGTAGCGTGGAGTTAATGCCAGAAACCTCGCCCCATTTTTTTAAGCCGGCGTGTCTTCGATAAAAATCAACCAGGGTCCACTGCTCAGAACTGTATGAAGAGATCTGGAGACTCGCCACATATTCATTCAAGAAAAAAGAATTGTGTTGAAAAATATCAACTGACGTTCAATAACAATAACAATACTACCAAGTTATATGACTCTCCTTTGCTCAGGAAAAATTGTCATTTTGTGCAGGTTGCGTAGCCGACATCCCTAGGTGGCACATGGTTGTGGATCCTTACGGACCATAAGCAAATTATTTTCTTTACTATAAAAATATCTTCATATTTGTAGTAAAATTAAAAAGTCTTCCTGGAACATGATAGTTTAAAATAATTGAACTTCAGAACTCCTACTAAAAATGAATGATTGAGCAGAAGATGCAGAAGCCAACGAAGATGTACCGAAGTTCCGGCAACCCTGATTGTGTGTGTGTTTGCGTAATGTGTGTGTACGCACGCACGTGTTGATATATAAAAATGAATGAGTGAAATAAAAATATATAAGCTGTCCTTCTGCTTTATTTATGAGAAACCATATTTTAGCTCTTGATTGAATATGCCAATTTCTAAATTTAATTATAAATAATTTTAAAAGCATTGATTCCGAAATTTAGAATACATTTGCATTTAATTGGTAGCATTTGCAATATATATATATATATATATATATATGATATATATATATATATATCAGTATATATATATATATATATATATAGTATATATATATATATAAACGTAGATATATATATATGTGCGGTGGTAAGAAAATAATAAACATATATATCATCATCATATATCATATATATATATATATATATTGTTTCCAATATTCTTTTGACTGATTTTAATTTAACATTACTTTCTCGTCGTCAGTATACTTTTCCCTTTATAGTTAGGCTGGGCTTTGTTATAATTTATTTAAATTTTACAATTTGTGTTTAGTTATTTTTATTAATGTAATTTTCATTTAATTTTCTCAAGATTTTAATTTCTTTCTGAGGATAGGCTGAAAAAAATAACCGAAACGTTCAGTTAATTAAATTTAAAAAAAATGAATAATGAAAATGCTTTCATAAATACATCATCGCAGTTTTCATGACTAAAATTCCCCTAAGGAAGGATACATTGTTCGGTGCACACACACACATCATGTCACACACACACACACACACACACACACACACACACACACACACACACACACACACACACACACCTCTACATCACACACACACACACACACACAAAGCATTATATATATAAGAGAACCGCGTACCTCAAAGAAGATATATATATATATATATATATATATATATATATATATATATATATATATATATATATATATATATATATATATATATATATATATATATTGATAGGATGTTATTTAAAGGATAAAGGATCAAATTGCTCCTTCCCTTTTCCGAATTTCCATGTGAACCAGTTTCCTAGTTTATCGTCATAAAAGCTTAAAAATTGCTTTTCCAAGCAATATATAAAATTTTGCAACCACCATCGAAGCATATCTCACTTTGCTCTGGAAGTGTACCAGCACACACACACACACACACACACACACACACACACACACACACACACACACACATACACACACACACACACACACACACACATACACACACACACACACACACACACTTCCTTTATTATCACTGTGAT
>JABUQX010084523.1:22500-27500 GCA_015478945.1 Trachelipus rathkii
AATTTTTACTATAAAAATTCATTTGCCACTTATCTGCCCACCCAAGAAGTTTATCAAGATCATTTTGAATCTTTATACATCCTTCACTTTTCCTAACTGAGGTGGCCACTTTGGTATCATCTGCAAACTTAGAAACCTTGCATTTAAGTCCATGGTCTAAATCACTTATATATATGAGGAACAATAGTAACCCCAGCTCTGAACCCTGTGGGACACCACTCTTCACTATTTCCCATGATGATTTATTGCCATTTAGTTGTACACACTGTTTTCTATTCCACAACTACTCTTTAATCCAACCAATTCTTGAACACACTTGACCTATGTTTCACCACTTGTCCTTCTCTCTATAAATACACCATTTCGCCCTATTGGTAAATCTGACCACAATCTTTATATCTCTTAATTTCAATACTTTCTCTCCAACAGCTCCATCCTGCCCTATGTTTTTTTCTTGCACTTTGATCGGGCTGATTGGGGCCTTGCGTCGATTCTACGCTAACTATAATTGGAATGACTGCTTTGACTTTGATGCGCTTTGGCTTCTGCCACTAAGGTGGAGCTGTAATCGTTGACGGGTGAGCAGGTTCATTCCTTCTTCGACTAAATCTTTCTCTCCTCATAATCCATGGTTCGATCGTGCTTGTTCTCTGGCCATTCAGGCTAGAGACAGCGCTTATCGGGATTGGAAAATTCTAGTTCTCCATATCACTCTCTAATTTTTTCATTCAGCTAGAAATCGCTGCAGGGATACTCTCGACGAGCAAAGCGGGCTTTCATCAAAACGAAAGTGCTAACCTCCTTGGACTACTAACAAATCTTCTTGGCCTCTTGCCAAAACATCTCTAACAATTTCTGTAAATCATCTTTTCTCCTTTTATTCGATCTGATGGCTCTGTTGCTAACTCTCCAACTGAAAAGGTCAATCTCTTCGGTCGGCCTCCTATTTTCCCCTAACTCAACCTTGGATGATTCTGGCATTCCTCCTCCTTCTCCTTCTCCTTCTCCCTCTCCGGGTGTCCTATGTCTTTACCTGTGATTACATTTGATCGGGTACACGGGCTCCTGAGATCTATGAACGTTAAGGCGGGTGGCCCGGATGGTATTCCTCCCCGAGTTTTGAGGGAATGTGCTTACATGCTGACCCTGCCCCTCGTTCAACTATATTCTATGTCTCAATATTAGCTCAATACTAATACTAATACCCCGCCCCCGTTCAACTATATTCTATGTCTCAATACTAGCTCAATACTAATACTAATACTACTATACTAATTCTCTTCCATCTTCTGTGTTCCTGCTGAATTTAATCTCACTCACTTTAAAGCCTGCGTCTGTTCTCATCTGCGTAATTGCTAGCGGATGAAACTTTGGTGTGCAACACCCCTCCCTGAATAGGGCTCTGCCCGTGAGTGGTGGTGACAACTAAAAAAAAAAAAAATGTACCACTCCACCTATACCACATTGAAGTAACTTCTTCATCAGCCTTATGTGGGGAACCTTAGCGAGATCTATATATAGAGATAGTCTTTTTACGTAAAAATATCTATATATATATATATATATATATATATATATATATATATATATATATATATATATATATATAGAGAGAGAGAGAGAGAGAGAGAGAGAGAGAGAGAGAGAGAGAGAGAGAGAGAGAGAGAGAGAGAGAGAGAGAGAGAGAGAGAGAGAGAGAGAGATAAAAAATAAAAAAAAGAAAAAAATAAAATTAATATTAATTTCAATAATAATAATAATAATAATAATAATAATAATAATAATAATAATAATAATAATAATATATTTAGGTTATTTTTCAAAGTAGTTTCCCATTAAAATACATTTTCTTTCAAGGAAAACGAATTTTTGCCAATATTTTAAGGTTGTTTCATCATATTTCGTACTTTATAAAATACATATTATTTCTAAAGTAAGGAACTTTAATTGACTTATTTTTGTAAAAAGAGTGAAATTTATTATTATATTTTATTGATTCTAATAATAATTTTTGAATTTTTAATTTCTTTAATAATTTACTATATTTCAGAAGTCCGAAGTTTGAACGAAATTTTAAAGTACTTATGCTTTAATATGAGAAACAAATTCGCTCAAATAGTTCTTCAGCGACAAATCTAAAGATGAGCTAACCATGTTATATCACTATACATTTTTGGCGCAATTTGATTGGTGAACATTATATAATAATACTGATAATGTGCTCGCAATTGATCCTACAAATTTACAGATTACCTGGGCATATTAATATTAATTCATTGTAAGTGATCCGCTTTTTTTCAAGTATATATATATATATATATATATATATATATATATAAATATATATTAAATATAAAAATATATATATATATATATATATATATATATATATATATATATATATATATATATATATATATATATATATATAATGAAAATGAAAATAATAATGAAATTTGAAAAAAGAATTGATTTATTTTTTATCTCATCTGGTCAGTCATCGCCGCATCAATAGATGACTGGACGCTTTGCCACTGATATATATATATATATATATATATATATATATATATATATATATATATATATATATATATATATATATATATATATATATATATATATATATATATATATATATATATATATATATATATTTAGTTGTTGGGCTTAAGATCTTTAAAACTAATGAAATGTTGTTTGTTTGTTTATAAGTTTTTAACTTATTTCGACAACATATCTAATTCGTAATAAAATGTGTAAGGTATATTATATGTATAATAATTTGGTAAGATATACTTGTTAATATATAGATTTATTATTATTATTATTATTATTATTATTATTATTATTATTATTATTATTATTATTAACGTTCAACTGCTACGTATTATAAATCTTTTATAAAAATATGACATTTCTTTTTGTCTTGTGTTGACTCACCTTCTTATGTCAAATAAATCCTTATAATCAATGTAGATATGAATTATTTTCTTAAAAAATGTTGGGAAATTGTAAAACAAAGAAAAATGAAATGGACATTTAATTCTTTCTCTACATACATGATACTTAAGCTCATAAGCTCATCTTTATATATATATATATATATATATATATATATATATATATATATATATATATATATATATATATATATATATATATATATATATATATATATATATATATATATATATATATATATAATTTCTTCAGCAGCAGCATCATCCACCTTATCTCACCAGGACTGGGGGTAAGGTGCGTAGCATGCACTGGGAACAGAAAAGTAGTACTAGTACATGATGCAAGTCGAAAAGAAAGCCCAGCTTTACCGCTCCGTATATACCTTTTAGTGAGAACTTATCGAAGTCCGAATAATCCACCCTAGAGCTTCACGGGACCGCGACGGAACCTCACTATGACATCTCGTCAATGTAGGGTTCATTCCTTGGCTCAGGTGAGCCACAACCATATCCCCTCACAAAACTCCGCCATTCACTCCTATTATGCACCTTTCTTCTCGCCTCTGCCAATCTCACATTCCTCTCCTCCAGGCATTTACTGACTCAATCCACTTTTTCTTCGGTCTCCCTGCCGGTCGATTCCCAACACACTCACCATTATACATCCGCTTAACCAACCGACTATTATCTATCCTTTCCACATGACCAAACCATCTCGATGTACTTTCATTTATTCTCATTTACTCCTTTCTTCATAATACACAACTCCCTAATGCGTTCATTCCTCATTTTAACAATTCTTCTTGCACATAATACACCCCTAAGGTTGTCCATCTAAACACTTTGTACTTTAGATCTATACCTCTTAATCCAGATCATAGTTTCACTACTATACATTAACACAGGTAACAACATTCCCTCATGTAAGACCCTAGCGCATTCGACTTAGTCTCTTTACATCCACCAAGGATTTAATTGCACCAGCCACCTTCCTCCCAATTCTCAACTTTCCTACTACACTCTGCCTCATCCGTTCCATTTTCATCCAACATATATCCTAAATATTTAAACTCAGATACTTGTTCCAGTTGCTCACCATCCAACATAACTTCCCACAGAGGACTGTCCTCACTCACAACCATAACCTTACTCTTATCTACGTTTACTTTCAAACCTCTCCTTTTACACACCCGGCCAAATCCCTCTACCAATCCTCTCAAACTCTTTTCAGATTCTCCACACAAAACCAAATCATCAGATATAATAGTTAGGGCACCCTCCACTCTCTTCCATTCTCCATCATTCTAACACCATACCCTACCACTCCCACCTCTAATTCTTTCATAACCCTACCCATATACAAATTGAATAACCAAGAAGACATAACACATCCCTGCCGCACTCTGCTATTAAAATAAAACCAATCACTTTGCGTACCCTTTATTCTTACACAGGCTTCACTATCGTCATATATACTTTTGATTCCATTCAGAGGCCTACCGCCAACACCATATATTACTAACACCTGCCACAGAGCTTCCCTATTAATCCTGTCATACGCCTGTTACAAATCCATAAAACCTAAATACAATTTATTCTTCTTCTCTCTCATTTTCTCACTCATTTGCTTCAGCGTAAAAATTTGATCAACACATCCTCTACCACTTCTAAACACACCTTGTTCTTCACCAATAAGTTCCTTAGTCAATCGACGCCCTCTTTCAACCAAAATACCAGCATATATCTTCCCTACCACACTCAATAAACTAATTCCCTTATAGTTCCCTTTATACCCCTTACCCTTAAAAAAGGGCGCTATTGCTGCTCTTCTACAATCTCTTGAACTATACTCGCTTGTTACACAACTTCCAATTCCATTCAATCACTATCTAGCCTTCATTCTTGATCATTTCACTAGTAATTCATTTTCTATGCCTGCAGATTTACCATTCTTCAACTTTCCCACCCTACCCATTACCTCCTCCCTACTAATTACTTCATCTCCAAAAATACCTATTTCTTCATACACCATCAAAC
>JABUQX010084523.1:65000-67500 GCA_015478945.1 Trachelipus rathkii
TATATTATATAATTATATTATATATTATATAATTATATATTATTATATATTATAAATATATTATTATATATATTTAATATATAATTAATATATAATATTATTAATTATAAATATATATATATATATATATATATTATATATATATATCCCTTTGTCTCGTTTTTTACAATAACAAAATTGTTAATTCATAAGCTCCCCCTGTAATAATTATAAACATTACTATCAATACACGCTATGTTATTATTATATAATTATTATTTATATTATATATATATAATATTATATTTATATATAATTTATTTATAATATATATATTAATATATAATTTATATAAATTAATATATATATATATATATTATTATATATATATTTAATTATTAATAATATTAATAATATATATATTTATATATTAATATATATTTTATATATTATTATGATGCTAAAGTGAGGTATTTTTGAGGTGTAGTATGTAAGTACTAATTATAATTGATTGCTGCGTCAATGAGTTAGTCCTCGTCTCGAATCGCACACACAAAGTGCTCGGAAATTACTTGGCAGAAAGCTAAGTGTGATTATCTGCTTGATGAAGGACCAATATGGTAGTAGTGGTTTTAGTGATCGGTTAGATTCAGTCTCTAGCAACCGGATAATGATGTTGTATACCGTGATTGATCATAGAACGAAGAAAGGTGAAAAAGGCTAGCAAGAGACAAGTTTGTTAAGTAGGGAAAGAACTAATGAGGATAGACTAGAATCGAGGAATAGATGAGAATGATAAGTCAAGATGATAAGAGAGTGCGGGCCATAGGGCAATTGCACGATCGAAGTAGGCGATACATTGGTTTGCACCTATAATCATTAGTGGACAGGCCTCCTCTCGGTTGTATGAAATAAGAGTTGGATAGTAATGCTTACAATTGCAGTCAAGTAGTGTAGCGGATAGCGTCTCACAAAAGAGTTAGATATGCAGATGGTTCATGAATGGAACTAGGTGACGATTTTGTGGCGTCGAAGAGAAGATCTGGTCATAGAGAGGTCTGTACTGAAATGACACAATTAGTACGAGAGAGAATGTGCGACGACTCTATGGTATATAGGTATCATGAATGAAGGGAGGGATTCAAGTGCCGACGCAGATTGACGTCGGTCACAGAGGTGTCCTCGAACATCTTTTGCTTGACTTCATCGTTGGTATCCCCGGGTCATACTGTGTAGAAAAATATAATTGGTATACTCTTTACTCTGTTAAGCCCCTCAACATCGTAATTATATGGTTATTTTATTTTTAAAAAAAATATCCGATTATATAATCGATATTTTTCGTTGTTTTTTAAATACTAATTAGGGGGCTCAGAGCCCGTATGGGATCAATGAGTGAGGGGGGGTACGTGAAGTTACACCCCGTTCGATCCACTGGAGGCACAAAGAGACCCTCTCCCCGACTCATGTATAATCTTATAAGCGTTCTACCCAAGTATATAGTATTCACTCGTTATTCTTGATAGTTATTTTAAAAATAAACATACTCCCATAGGTTTTTGCCGAACGATAGTGGCACGCTTGTTTAGTTTGTAAAGATGACTTTACAAAGTAAAAAGATTATAAAATATTTAATATACACATTGCACTACGTTGGTTTTCAACAGATTTGAATTTTAAAATATATTAAAATGATATTGGAAAAGTACCCAAAAAAGTACTAAAAACTTCTTCTTAGCAAAAAATATGATTCGTGTATTTTATTAAAATAAAATAATAATGTATTACACTTTCTCTAAAATAAATGTATTAAAGTTAATCGTATGTGTGAGGGCTTTTTATACGGAATAATTATACCAGAGATATAGCAGTAGGGAGAAAGGCATGTGGAAGATATGAGGCTGCGATTGGATATCGCCTCGATATAGCAGCATGACACATGAGATGATGTGCTCATATATGTCCTGAAAGACTTGTACTGGCACTGCAAAACGTCTTGCGGCTCGATTCATCATTTAATGTCACCAAGAAGGTGCCAATTCTCTCTGTGCATGAACGGAGGACCCGTGACGTCAACAAGCAATTTGGACTCATTCTGGTTAATGAGAGTACAGTACACTTACAGTCTACTATGACTCATTATCAGCGTCTAACTACGTTATCGATTAATTGAAGCATTAAAAATATATCAACCTAGACTAGCTTATATGGTGTAGTGAGATGTACAATATTCGATACTATGTAATGGTTGTACATACCTATAATACAATTCAATCTAGTACACTAGCGACTAGAATAGTCACTATCATCTATTCCTCAGTTAGCCGTTATATTATTAATTTACCTATCTTCTCTGCTTATACTCATTCTTTATATATATACTTAATATTGCTCTTTACTGATTCTTTCTTTTTGTCGAGCCTAACATTTCGGTATATTATAAGTTGAGGCATCTAACTCTGATACCACCTTAGGACCTTAATATATTTTTATCCATTAATCGTAATATTAGTGTGTGGTG
>JABUQX010084524.1:2500-27382 GCA_015478945.1 Trachelipus rathkii
CTAACCCTACTTTTTTTCTATCGTATTGAAAACATATCGATGTTAACTTAACATTAACAAAGTAATATCTTACAAAACCTAACAAAATTTATCATGATCTACCTATCTATTGTGAGGATTACTGAATTACTGCTAACGTAAAACCAACTTTTTAACATTATATAGGCTAACATAACATATCTGATCGAAGGACACAACTACCCTAGCATACCTTAAGTATGAATAAAATGCTATCATGGACAAGGCTGGGTCTTTATATATCCATATAACATAATACCAGACCTAATCTAACAACATTCAGCATAACATATCGTATCTAACATTTGGAACTATGAATAAATCCAATGTCTCTCAAGTACCCAACAAATCAATACTGTTAACATAAAATACATTCCCGACAAATCGATACAGTTAACAAAATATATTCCTAACGCTTAACATATGTATACTCTCGTCATAACTTACCAAAACTGAACATTACCAGCATATCTAACCTAATAAACTATAAATAATAATTGTTACCATCAGCAAAGACCTATTCAAGGAGGGGGTGTTAAACTCCGCAAAAATTTAACTAACACAAATTACGCAGATGTTAGGGTGTACAATATATCTTCGAATGGAATGACCAGAGCTATGTACTAAGTTGGTATAAGTGCGGTAATTTGCTTAAGTCAAATTTGTTATTTAACATAAATGAAAAATGTATATGTGAAAAATTATAGGTTGAGGTGTGAAAAAGATGTGTATTTTAAGGATTGATGTGTATATATGACCTTAGGTAACACATTTGGGTTATTAAGTTCGGTTAACCCTAGTATTGTTAGGTAGGATAGTTTGTTAGGGTGTACAAGACATCTTTGAAAGAAATAATAAGAGATATGTACTACGTTGGTATGATTAAGTAACTTTGCTTAAGTTAAATTTGTTATTTAACGTAAATGAAAAAATGTATATGTGAAAAAATAACGTGTCTTTGATAGGTTGGATACTTTAGTAATGTTACCATTTATTCGTAGTTCAGTAGGTTTAGATCTGTTAGGTAATACTAGCTTTGTTAGGAAATGTTAAGTTTTTCAGATATTACTATGTTAGCTGTTAATGATATATAAGAAACGTAGGGTTAGGTTAAGTCTTGCTGGGTAATGTTAGATTTGGTAGAGAACTTTGTAAAGGTCAGTATGTTGTTATATTTGATAGGCAAGACACTTTGTTAATGGTAGCATCAATTTATAATCCAAAA
Organism: Trachelipus rathkii; assembly: GCA_015478945.1. NCBI lineage: Eukaryota > Metazoa > Arthropoda > Malacostraca > Isopoda > Trachelipodidae > Trachelipus > Trachelipus rathkii. Next base: position 3,744 of record JABUQX010084524.1, read on the forward strand.
TGTTGGTATCTTTGATAGATGGATACTTTGTTAATGGTTTAGTTAGCTGCCGATGATATGATAGAAAAACCATAGATAGGTTAAGTTTTGTTGCGTAATGATAGGTTAGGTTGAGAACTTATTCAAAGTTCCAAATGTCAGTGTCTTTGATAAGTTTCAGCACTTTGTCAATGCAAGCTATTATTCATATTTTAGTACTGTTCAGCTTTGGTAGATTATGACGATTTAAGGCATACATGTTAAGTTACTTTGTTACGTTAGAAATGTATTTTATGTTAACTGTATTGATTTGTCGGGAATGTATTTTATGTTTACAATATTGATTTGTTGGGTACTTGAGAAATTTTGGTATTTATTCATAATTCCATATGCTAGATACGATATGTTATGTTGAGTTACATTATTAAGTTAGGTCTGGTATTGTTATGTTATATGGATACATAGTGACTCAGCTTTGTCCATTAATAGCATTTTATTAATATACTTAAGGTATGTTAGAGTAGTTATGTCCTTAAATCAAATATTGCTATGTTTATATCAACACTTAAAAAAATAATTTCGAAAAAAACACCGAAGGAGCTTTAAAAATAGAATCCTAATATAATGTGGCTTTGTTTACTATTTTAGTTTTTCCATATTAAAATCGTCATTATGATTGTTATTATTGTAGATAGTCATTTATATGAATGTTTATAATCTCATTGTTCTGCTGATATCTATATATTTTATGTTTGTTAGTTTATAAATTACGCTCTTATTTTTATGTTATGTCTTTATTTACTTACTGATTATGCTTATTTAATCAATGTATGTCTTTTCTCGTTCTTTATTCATCTCAATATTTATATTATTTATTAATATTATATATATATATATATATATATATAATATTATATATATATATATATATATTATATAATACTATATATTATATATATATATATATTATATAGTAAGTATATTATAGTATATATAATATATATATAGATAATAATATATTCATATAATATATATATTATATATATACTATTATTATATATATATATATAATATATATATATATGGTAGTGTTTTGGTATTATATATATATATATTATACGAGTAATGTGTTTGTGGAGAGAGGGGCAGGTAGTACAATATTGAAGATGAATAAACGAACGGTAAAAGACATTACTTGATTAAATAAGGCTATATCGGTAGATAATAAGATCATCCCTAAAGTAAGAGTAAGTAGAAAAGCTGCTACCACACTGTAATAGCACTTATATATATATATATATAATAATATATATATATATTATAATATAATATATATATATATATATAATATATATTAGTATATATATATATATAATATATTATATAAATAAGTATATATATATATATATATATAAATATATATAATAATATATATATATATATATATATAATATTATATATATTGTATATATATATATATATATATATATATATATATATTACTATATATATATATATATATATATATATATATATATATATTACTATTATTATTATATTATATAAATAATATATATATAATATATATAGATAATATATATATATATAATGTATATTATATATATATAATAAAGTTTGATTTTTATATTAGTTGCTGGTGGTGGTTGATGGTTATATGAGTTGGTTTATATTAGTTGGGTATTATGTATGATATGTGTTTGGGTATTTTGTATTTTATGGTTTGGTTTATATGTATTTTGTTGATATTTGATATGTATGTAGTAGTTATCTAGAACAGCTTTTGTCCCTCATAGGTTGATTCGTTTGTGTGGTTACAGCTGTGATACTGTGGGGTGCTTATTGTTTTTGTTAATCGTAATCTCTAGTTGTGGTAGCATAGAATTGTCATTGTGGTTAGGTGTTTCAATGGCTCAAAGTAACAGTGTGTCGGTTGGCGAGTTTTTCTCGTTTTTGAGAATGTCTTTTTGCTTGCAGATGCGGCGATCGTTAGGCGTCCAGTATACAGTGCATGTGGTGTTCTCGCGAGAGTTTTAATGAAGCTGAGTGCTTATATTGTTTTAGTTGGGTTAATTTTATAGTCGGCTTTTCCTGTCGGGGAGAGAGAGAGTAGACAGGCTAAATTCAGATGGTTTATCTATCCATGCTGTGTTTTTTAATGATGTCGTGAGTGTTGTTTTTCTCCTGTTCTCGTGTGTGGGTGACATATTAGTGAAGTGTTGGATTTCGGAGTGTGTTTAGGTATTTTTAGTTGTATGACTTGTTTCCTGGTGCCTTAGAGAGAGGCTTAGTGGGGTGTGTGTGGTGGCTTGCGTTATGTTTTTGTAAAGAGTATGTGTGTAAAGGTGTTTCTTGTAGTTCTGCCGTCTTTTGGGTTTACTTTGGTCTCGGTTTTCACCACGCGTGTTTTGCTTAGTTTTGTTTGCTGTGTTGCCTTTTGCTTGTAAAGAGATGGGGTTTGTTTTGCTTGTTTTGTTTTTTGTTTGTTTTTGGTTGTGCAGCTGTAGTTGCTTTGTGGGTGGATTATATTGGAAGTGCTCTCTAAATATCTTACTATAGTTTATAGTCTTGTAGGTGTGGTGGTTTTCCACAAGTGCTCACCTGGTTTGTCTCCTGTGCTTTGAATGTGGTGATCGGTGTTGTGGTAGTCTTAAGTTGTGTCTGTTTTTGTTTTTTCTCTCCGGTATTTTGAGAGTATGTGCGGGTTTGGTTTGGAGGATTTGGTTTCGTTTGTGTGTTTTTTTTTGTGTGTGTTGCTGTGTCAGGTCGAGCTTTGTCTTAGTTTGTTTTAGTGAAGTGTTTTGTTGTCGTGTTCGTGGGGGGTGGTGTGTTGGTTTTGGGTGGTGGTGTGTTGTGTTCTATGATTATATATGGAGACCGTAGCGTTGCTTTTGTTCTGAACTCTTTTAGCTAAAGTTCTCCTTCTTTGAAGGAGAAACCCCCTACGCTCAATCCTTTCATGTATTCCACCGGTAAGGTCCCGGAAAAGCACTCCTTCGGTTAAATGGTGGTGTGGTAGCGTGCGGCTGTGACGCTGGGCCCATTTGTCAGATAGTCCCGGTTTGGGCTCTTTCAAAGACAGGCTCCCAGTGGTGGCAAGTTTGTGTGGAAATGACTTGTGGTTGTGGCGGTTTTTCTCTGGGTTTCCTTTCTGGTACCGCTGCGTTGGGTTGTGTGGTATTTTTGTTGGTGTTATTTGTCTTGGGGCTGTGTTGTTTGTTGGTTCCTTGGTGCTTGCTCGAGCTCGTTGTAAATGGATGTAATTAGTGTTATCTTGTTCGTTGTGAGATGAGAGTTAAGTGTGAGTTGGAGTTTATGTTATTTTTAGTTATTGTAGGTTTATTATTCGTGTCTATTTGTGAGTATTTTTGTTTGTTTTTTGTTGTGAGTGTTGTGTTTTGAATGTAACGTTGTAGGGTTAATTGTATATGTGATGTGATTGTGGTGTGTGTTGGGTTAGGATGTTATAGTTGTTTTAGGTGTGTAGTTTATAATGTGATTGTGTGTTTTGTCGTAGTAAATGTAAGTTGTAATATATTTATTATAATAATTAATAGTAGTAGTAATTTAAATACTCGGATAAATATTTAGTTGATGTAGAATATTTATATAAATATATAAGAGATATATAATATATAATTATATATATATAATTATATAAATATAGTAAATTCAGTTATAAAATAATAAGTGATAAATTATAATAAATTAATTAAACATAAAATGTAATATGAGTTATATATATATATTTATATTAAAATATATTATGATCACTGGTAATAATTAAGCTATGCTCGCTTTTAATATTTTAAATGTAGTGTTGGTATGAAATACCCTGGGGTTGGCCCTTTTTTAAGGTTTTTTTACATTGGGGAACAACAACCTACATTAAAAAGAAAGGATTTGTAGCAAATATAATGACGTAATCTTCCGGCAACAATTAATGATAATTAAAATTTTCCGACAAAATTTTTTTGGTCCTTTTTTTTCTCCTAAAGTTTAAAAAAAAAATAATAGAAACAAAGAAAATTTTTTTTTTTTATTATTTAACGAACTGATAAATTCCTTTCAAAAATGGTAAAGGTTCTGGGGGTTTATCTATTAAAGCCTTATTAATAGTAAAGATTTCCTTTTGTGCCCCATCCACCTTCAGCTAGTATTAAGATCAAATTCTTTGTAATCCTCCAGAAGCAAAAGCGGTTTATAATTTGGGTTTAAATTTTGAATATGCCGAAAGAAGGCCCCCCCCCTCTGGTAATTTTTTTCTTGTTTGTTTTGTGTCCAAGGTAATGGTTTTTCCTGAAATGTTGGGTGGGGGGTTTCAATGTTTATTAATTTTTGTAATTTTGAAAAATGACTTTTTTGCCGGTTTTAAAATTTTGTTTGGTGGGGGAGTAAAGCGGCTTTCGACAAATTTTTTTTTTCCTTGGTGGGGGGTATCTAGGTTTCCGTGGAGGGAGTTTATTGTTTGTGTTTTGGTTTTCTGCGATAAAGTTATTGTTTTTCTCCAAATAATTATTTTGGTGGATTATTTACAATTTGCCTGCAAAGAAAGTTTTCAGTAATAGGCAATGGGGGATTTTTTTTTTGAAATAAACTAAAAACATAACAGACAAATATTAAAAAAATCTATTTTTTTCATATTTCCAATTATTTTACCCAATTACTCAGGTTTGGAAAGATTACAAGAAAAAGATGCCAATAACAAGAATAAAATTCTCAACAATGTTCACTTACTAAACAAAAAGCTTAATAGATAGCAGAATCGAAATGGTTGGGGATATTTTAATCCGTAAAATAAAAATAAAAATTTCTTAGGTCCCCTCATTTTGTTACATTATACTTGTGAAAAAAGGAACAATAAATGCTCGAAAAAAGAATATTTGTTAAATTTCATAAGAAAACTATTACAAATCAAATGTTTTCTTATTATTTAATTCTATTAAAAGTGTTGTTTTTTTTTTTTTAAATGTTGTGGTAATTGCCAATAAATGTAACCATTAAAAGCGAACCCAGGGTTAAATCAATAACATAAAATTAATAATATAAGTAGATAATATATAAATAACATATACGATAATATCTACAAGTATTTGTATATTTTTATTATTATTAATATATAAAATATGTATTTAAATACAAAATATAATATATATATATATAATAAATAATATATAATAATAGTATTAATAAATATATAATTAATATTTCTTGCGTCCATATTTATACTTTGTTTAACAAATGTTTTTAAATTAAAAAGTTTTTTTCCCCTTTATAAGAAGAACACTTTTATCGATTTACTTTGGAATAAAGAATTGTAACATTAAGCTTTTACCTATCAAATTCCCCTTTTAATCATGTTGATTACATACAATAAAGGTGGGAAGTCAAAGAGTCCAGTAGAACTTAAAAGAGAAAAAAGTTACGGCCCAAAAAAAAATTTTTTAAGGAAAAAAAAGAATAGAGACAAAAGGAATCTTTGCAATAAAAATAGGAAAATATCAACTAGAAAAAAATGAACAAAAATACAAAGAAAGAAAATCATTTTTCAACAAATGGTTTAAAAAAGAAAAAAGAGAAATTCCCACTTTTTCCCGAGTTCAAAATTATCGTTTGTAAACATCTTAAAATACAAATAAAGGAGAAAAAAAAAAACGAAAAGGATTAAAAAAATTTTAACGAATAAAAAATAATATAAAAAAAATAAAAGACGAGATGTTAGTTATACGTAGTTAAAGTAGTTCTTACTTTAAACTACCTACTCTAAGCACTAAAATACTTACTACTACTTACTTACTATACTAAACTACTTACTACTAGTTAAGTAAAAGTTAGTTTTAAGAAATAAGAAATCTTTGGAAAATCAGCCTTTTTTCAAATCACTCCCCCCAAATATTTTTCCTTCGATAAGTATTTTTTTTTTCCTCCCATTTTTTTATTTACTTATTTTTTTTTCAATTTTTTTTGAAAATTCTCTGAAAGAAAATAAATTTGTAGTTTTTTATGGAAGGAAAAAAAAAGAATCAAAAATTTCGAAAATAAATATTTTATAGAAAAACAACATTTTGAGGGTAATAATAACATTTTCCCTCCATTCCATCCATTGCCCCCTTAAAATCTCATAAAACTCATATACAACGCATGGGCTTACAAACAATACTGTTTTCCTTCAAAGGGCCAATCCCGATTCCCAATTAATAAATATCAATTCCTTGTTAACGTAATATTAAAATACATATATATATATATATATATTTAATTATTATAGATATAATAATTATATATATTATAATTAATATATATATATAATATATTACTGTTATAATATAATATAATAATAATAATAATATTATTATATATAGTATTATATATATATATAATATAATATATATATAATATATATATATATTATAAATATATAATAATATATATATATTATATGTTATATTATATATAATATATATAATATAATAATATATAATTATATAATATATTATATATTATTAATATTTTATATTATAATTAATAATATATATATATATATTGCTATTATAATATATATATATTATTATATATAATATTAATAGTTAATTAATATATATTTATGTTATAATATATAATATATATTATTATATATGTAAATATATTATATTATATAATATATATTAAATATTAGTGTTGATGTTATAATGTTATATTATATATATAATATTTAATATATATATATATATATATATAATATAATATAATATATATATATATATATTAATTATAATATATTGTTATATATTATATATAATATATTATATATAATTTATATATAATAAGTTTATATATATATAATAATATATATAATAATTATTTGTGTTGTGTATAAGTTTGGTTATGTTATGTTATTTTAGGTTGTGTGTGTTTGTGTGTTTTATATATATTATATATAATATATTAATAAATAATATATAATAATATAATAATTAATATTATAATACCTTGTTAATATATAATATATATATAAATATATATATTAATCTACTAACTACATAAATTAATAAATCAATAGGGCTTAGTATGCACCTTCAAAATAACATTTTAAAAATCACTGTTATAGTATTATATATAGTATACGATCATAGGTGGGGCCAAACTTCCCGCTCTTTTTAGTCCCCCTTAAGGTCCCGCCCTCGCGAGCGGAAACCTTACCCAGAATAGGTGCGGGCCCTAGCGGAAGGTGCGGATTTCGTCAAGGAAATTTTAGCGGACTTGGTTCCATAACGGTGCGGGATCAAAAAAAAAAGTTTTCCTGCTATAAAAGTTCCGCACCTTTTTAAAAAAGGAAAATGTAAGTTTTTAAATTATAAAGAATTTCTTTAATGTTATTTCTAAGGTAACTAATATAATTTTTTTAATTTTTAAGTCGCTGCTAAGGACCTTTAGTCTAAGAGAAATTTTACTTCTTAATAATTATCCCTTCCCAAAAAATTTTAAATTTTCCCTTAAAGGTACCATAATAATATAAATAACATTTAAATTTTGGAAATTTTAATAGACTGGAATGGCCCCCTAATTTAAAACCCTCCAATCTTATAAACTTTAATTAAATTATATTTAAAATTTACTAATATTAAAAAACTTAGGCCAAATATTTTATATTAATATTTACCTAAACCAAATATATTAAATATATAAATATAATATATATATATAATATTATATATTAATATAATATATATATATAACTTTGGTGTATTGAGAGTTTAGTATGTGTTGGTATATGGGTTTATGTGTTTTTAGGTGATGTTGGATTGGTATATGGTATAGGTTGGGTAAGTTATTTGTTATTGAACTATATGTTATATCTTTATAGTTGTGTGATTGTTATTGGTAGTTGTTTAATGTGTTTAGTCATGTTATATATAAATAATATATACTGTAACTATATATAATATATAATTATATATATAGTATTATAATATAATAATTTATATAAATATATAGTATATATAAAGTTTATTAAATAGTATATATATATTAATATATATAATAATAATTATATATATAATATTATATAATAATATAATATATAATTTATATTTATTGTTATAATTATATAAATATATATATATATATAATAATAATAAATCGTTAGTAGAGTTTTTGTTTTTTGTTTGTGTTGTGTTTTTTTTGCTGATGGTGTATATTGTGTTCAGGATGTTTTCTGTTGGTTATATATATAAGTATATAATAATTATATATTCGTGTCTTTATAGATGAACACTTCGATTTTTAAAGGGGGAGGGTCCCAGGGGGCCCATGGCCCCCCCCGAAATTTCTTAAGACCACTACAAATTTTTTAGATATTCATATACAAAGGTTTAATATATGAGCATAACCAGAAAGTTAAAAAAAAAATTTAATTCTTTTTAAAATAAATTTCGGTCGCTTGTCAAGGATCTAATCTCCTTCTAAAATCCCCTATAGATCCAATCTTAAACCCTGAAAAAAAAAAAAAACATCATGAAAATGCAACATCTCTAAAACGTCATTTTCAGGTGTTTTTTTTTTGGAAGAAATGTGAATGCAGTCTTGAAATGGTGGAATTGAAGGTAAAAATGAAATTACTCTAAAGTATTTCTTTAAATTTCAACAAAATTCCCAAATAGCATCAAACCTCCTTTTGATACTCATATACCCTTTACAACCCCCACAGAACCTTAGATGAATCCGACACTCCATTTTTTTTTAATACCATTTTTTTTTGGATGATTTTAAAGTGTGGTTTTCTTAAGGAAGAGGAGGGTTTTTTGTTTTTAAATTTTTTCATTGCATATTTTGTCCACTACCGAAACGGGTTTGGGGTAATGGTGCACCATAATTTGAGAAGAAAAATAAAAAAAATTTGTGTAAATAAATTTACAAGATTAAACTATGAAAAGCCCAAATGATGAATTTTAGTTAAAAAATAATAAATGAAATATATTGAAAAAATTTGAAAATGGCAATCACAGAACAGGTTTTTCCGCCAAAAAAAACCGCCAATAGATTTGAGACTTAAGTTTCTTGTTTCGCCAGTTCCCCACAAAATTTCCCAAAATATTTTTTTACATCCTTTTTGCACAAAATACTGGGGTAATTTTTTAAAACCCCGTCCCTTCCCTGCTCAATAGAAAGAAAGCTTTTCACATTAAGAACATCCTGAAAAAACCTACTTGAAAGAAATATTACATTGGGATAATGAAAAGACCCGTAATGGAGACCTGCCCCCCTCCTCCTTTAACAATACATCGAAAATAATTTGTCCAGGTTGGAATATGTTAAACAAATTTAAGGTTAAGATGGGAATTTTTTTTAGTAATTCCCATAATTAAATTCCCCCTTCCAATTTTTTTCCTTAAGGAATTTAATATTTTGGCTTTTCCCACTTTTAATATATTTATATATATATATATATATTGGCGGTTATATTTTATATATAATAATATATATAATATTATATATATATTATTATATATTTATAATATATATAATTATATAAATATAATATATATATAATTTATATCAAGACTAATAATATAATATAAATATAAATTTTATAATATATATAATATATAATATATATATATATATATAATATATATTTATATATATATAAATATATATTATAATATAATAATATATAATATTATTTATATAATTATATTAAGGAACGATTTTTGTTTGGCCCCCCCCCCCGAAAAAAATTTCCTGAAATTTAACGCCACTGGAAAAAATAAGAAACTGAATTTTTAACAATATATATATTATATATATATATAATATTATATATAGTATTATATATATATATATATATAATATATATTAATATATTATATTATAATATATTATATATATAATTGTAAGCTACCCGGAAAGCCCTGGGAACCGTTAAGCATTAAGCCTCGGGGACCCTCTGCCAGGGAGTTCGAAAGGGCCCCCCTTTTTTCAAAAGGATTTAACTAAAGTCCCTTTTGGGAAACCGAAAAAATAGAAAACCCTTTCTTTTATGGTGGGTCTGAACCCAGGGTTGGGTTTTTAAAAATATTTCAGAAGGAAGGCAGAATGATTTAAGGCTGGAGGAACTTTTAAAATTTTAGCAAATGGACTTGCCTTTTCTTTGGAAAGTGGCACTAAACAACCAGCAACTCCCTCCTCCCACCAAGGAAACATCTTTTTCCCTTTCAAGCCATAAGGAGGATTGGGTTTTTGAAAAACCTTGGGTTTTCATAAAATAGTAATAACAACCTTTTCCCCTTAAGTTCTGCACGGGCCACTGTAGAAAGTGGGAATATTTAGTAATTGGTGGGGGAATATTTTTGGAAAGGGCAAAAAGAGGTTTCAAGCCTTAACTGCTTTTAAATTTTTGAGCCCAACCTAATCTTTTTTTGAAAAGGTAAATATTGAATTTCTCTTTGGTTCCCTTTGGGGAAGAACGACATTTTGGAAAGGAAAGGAAAGTGTTAAGAAAATCCTTGAGTTTTTTGTTTAAAATATTCCAATTCAATTAACTACATAAAATAATAATTAATAATAATTTTTTTTTGTAACGGTAAATGTTACTCATTAAAAGTATTTAAAATAATTAAAAAAATCCTTTTTATTGGAAAGTTCGCCACATTAATTATTAAGCGGGAAGGAAAACGTGGCCCGGAAAACCTCGGTTCGGTACTTGGCGATTAATGCCGGAAAGGTTTTTGAAAATGGGCTGAAATAAGTTGGGCGGAGGGAGGCGCTTAAGCGGGAAACTACCTTTTTTCTCGAGGTGCGGAAAGGTTGCCCGCCTAGCGGAACTAACCCCCTAAAATGAAGCGGGGTGCCCCACCCTCTGATATATATATAATATATAAATATATACTTATATATATAATAATATATATAATATTATATATATATTATAATATTTATATATATTATATAATATTATATATATTATATTTATAAATATAATATTATATATAATATATATATATTATATATTATTATATTATATTAATAAAATATAATATAATATATATATTATATATATATATATATATATTTATATTATATATATATTATACTACATATATATATATATATATATTAATATATATATAAATATAATTAATAATTATATTATTATTATAATATAATATATATATTATATATATAATATATATATATAGTATATTATATATATATACATATATAATAATTATAATATATATATATATATATATGATTATTATATATATATATATATTAATATATATATTATTATAATATATAAATAATATATAACATATATAATATAATATATATATATATAATATATTATATCTTATAATTATAATATATAATATAATATAAATATTAAAATAATATTTTATAGTATATAAATTATAATAAATATACAATATATATATATATAATATATATATAAGTAATATATAATTATATATAACTATATATATAATTATATAATATTATAATATCATTAACCAATATATATATTATTATATTATATATATTATATATATTACTATAATATATATAATATATTAGTAGTATAGTAATATAATATATAATATTTATATAATATATATTATAATACATAATACATAATTTTTATTTAATACATAATTCTTTTGAATATATAATACTTCTAACATTATAGTAAATAATATACAATATAATTATAATATATATATATTAAAGTATACAATTAATTTTATTATATAAATATATATATATATTATATATATATATCATATATAATATGTATATTATTTATAATAATAATGTATAATAATAATATATATTAATAATTTATATCAGTAATGAAATTTATGATGAATATGTAAGTATAATAATATATATTATGATGAGATCTTACTGATAAATATTAAGTAATATATATATAATTATTACCCATAGTATATATAAGAAAAGCATCTTTTATTAAGGAAATATATATATATATATTATAATAATATAACTATTATTACTAGTAATTATAAATATAATAGTATATATATATATATAATATATATAAAATATATAATTAATATAATAATAATAAATAATATATATATACATATATTATATAGTATATATATATAATATTATTTAAATATAAATAATATATATATATCATTATATATAGTAGATATGTATATTGTATAATGTATATTATATATATTATATATATATATATTAAATCAAAATAAATTAAAAAAAAAAATGAAAATAAAAAACATTTTTCCATTCTTCTAAAAAAACTTGGAATTATTTTTCAAAAATTTTTATAATAATAGTAATATATAGTATATGAGTATAATATAATTATATATATATTTATTATATTATATAATAAAATATAATCATATAAATATATATTATTATATATTATTAATATAGTAAGTATATATTATATGTATATATATAATATATAAATATACTATATAATATACATAATATATAATATATATTATTATTATATAATAATATATAAATATATATTATAATGATATAATTATATATATATATATTTTATATAATTATATATAATATTATATTAATATATATAATATTATATTATTAATCTATAATTTGAAAGAATAACCCAAACATGTTTTTTTGGAGAAGAAATGGAAAAATTTTTTTTTTTTTAATTTTTTTCCCCATTTTAAAAATATTTTGATTATTTGAAGTCAAATTTTTTGACTCAAAACTTCTATAGATAATTAATATAAAATGAATGTAATCATTACTCAGTAACGTTAAAAAGAATTTAAAAATTTGGATTTAATTAAAGGTTCAGGAACTCATTGAACATGAAACAAAAATGAATCCGACATTTAACCCCTTTTTTTTAATAAAAAACCAATTTTTTGTTTTTTTTTTTTTGGTTTTTAAAAAAAAAAAAAAAAAAAAAAAAAAAAAAAAATTGTAATTCAATCCACGAAACATGATACCCTAAAGTTAAAAGAGATTTCAATACGAAGCGCGAAAGCGCGGTGGAAATGTCAAGAAAAATTTTTAGCGATGGAAAGAGATTCAACAGTAAGATCATTTTTTCCCCTGCAAAGCCCAAACCTGGTGATCAGAAGATTTAAACACCTACAAGGAAAATTTTTAAGAAGTCTCCCAAAATCTATCCCTTTTTGAAAGGCAATAAGAAATTTCCCGAAACTAAAAATAAAAAGAGGCCCTAATGCGATAGGGTTCTTCGAGAAGCTTAAAAAGGTTTGGGAGGGGGTTCCCCTTTTCCGCAAAAAAAAAAGGGAGGTTTTGAAGGGGGAAAATCGACAAGACCGGGAAACAGCTTAAATAAAACAAAAGGGTGTCAAGCCTTTCGGTAGCATTTAAAAATTTTTCCCAGGAATCTTTGGCAAGGGAGGAATGGCCCGTTAATGCCCCCAAACGCCCTTCCTCCCAATTCCCGTGGTTTAATCTCAAAGAAGAAAGCTGAAAAAATTCTTTTCGAATAAATTTTTTGGTTGTTTAGGGCCCCCCATAAAATTATGTTTTGGGAGGGTAGTTGGGGAGAGGAAAGGGAATAGCTCCGGAGAGCTCCCCCGTCCAAGATGGAAAAACTTGTTTTAGAAGCAAAGGTTTGACAGTTAGAAGTTTACCTTTTAAAAAAGCAAGAAAGTAAAGGAAAGGCGAGACCAGTGACTTTAATCATGAGATATTAAAAGAGAGGGGGTGGGGGGGGGGGAAAAGAAGGAAGGAAAACAAATTTTAAAGTTTGAAATCTTTTTTTTTTTTTTTTTTTTTTTTTTTTTTTTTTTTTTTTTTTTTTTTTTTTTTGTGTAAAATGCCAGAATGGGCCAGAGGAAGAGTAACAGGAATCATAGATATAGATTTAATTGCATTTTCTACGAGAAATGTGTTTTTAGTGTCAAGTTGAATTTTTTGTGAAACGATTTCCCGTGTAATATAAAATAATAATACAAGAGTTTTGAAGTGTTTTGAAAGAAGGTAAAATGTCCTGGAAAAGGTGGTTTTTCCCCGAATGTGGGGAAGTAACAGAAAACCGAAGTTAAAAGAGTTTCAAAAACCAATGGTTTTGAAAATTGTTTTTTCTTTTCTGAAGGAAAAGAAATTTTGGAATATACCCTCCTCCCATTTCTCAGAAGTAAGCCCCCTTCTTGGTTGGTGGTTTTTCCTTGTCAATTTTTTCCCTCCTTGCACAATATTATCTCCAAGGGTAATCTCTCCATACGGAAAGCCTCACATATAGTATACTACAAATATTCCCCTTAATGAGAAATTAAAAATTTAACCGAACCTAGCCATAGTATATAACAAAGTATTATTATTAGCAAAGCACCGATGTGGTCCCAACATGCTGATGTGGTGCGTGTGATGTGTATATAAATGTGTTGTGGACATCCATTATATCCACACACACGCACACACAATCATATAATCACTATATATATATAAGTATTAAATATATAGTTATATAATAATATTAAGTATATTATATATTATAATTATATTTATTAAATATATAATATTATAGGTATAAATATAATAATATATATATTTTTTTTATATAATATAAAATAATATATATATATTTATATTATAATATTATTATATATATATATTATATAAATTAATATATAATATTTAAATAATAATATATATATATATATATATATATATAATTAATAATCATTATATATAATAAATATTATAAAATATAAACTATTAATAAATAATAATAAATACCTATATATTAATAATAATAATATATATATATAATATAGATATTAGTATATTAATATATTATATATATATATATAATTTATATATATAGTATTATAATTATTATTTATATAAATATATTTAAATAATATATATAGAATATATATTATATTATTAATATTACCTATTAAATATTATATACTATATAATATTATAATATATATAATAATATAAAATATTAATAATATATATATATAATAATAATAATATTAGTATTACTATATATATTAATAAATTGTTATATATATATATATTAACTATATATTATATAATAATAACTATATAATATATATATATATATTAAATAATATATACTTAATAATAAATTATAATATATATTATATTTATGTTTTATATTATGTTATATTAATATAATAATATCTATAAATATATATACTATATAATATAATATATATTAATATTACTATAAATAATTATAATATATATAATAAATATAATATATATATATATATATATATTATATATATATAAATATATAATAAATATATAATTATAAAATATAATTATATGTTAATATATATGGTATATAATAATAATATATATAAATATAATATATATAATATTATATAATATATATATTATTATATATAATATATTTATATATATAATATATATATATATATATATAATATTAATTATAATTATATATATATATAATTATATATATATAAATTAATTATAATATATATATATCCAATTCCCCCCTTATCCCTCGCCAAACTAAAATGCTGGGTAAATCTTTGGGGTTTAATCCGCAGAAATTATGTCGTTTTTTTCTTCTAAATCCCAGAAAACGCGTGCTTTTTCATACCAATTTTAATCCCGGGGAATTGCAAAATATCAAAAGCTCTTCGCGACCTAACAAAACTTTTTTCTTCGTGAAAATAGCAACAATTCCCCTTTTTTGGGTTTTCCCTCCTACCTCAACACTCTTTTTCTGTCCCCCCATTTTGGTAATTTTTTTTAAAAAGGTTAAAATTACTCCACTTTGCCTTTTTTTTCCTCTTCTCCCTCCCCTCTTTTGTAAAATCTCTTTTTTGTACCCCGGTAAAATACTTGCCCTGGTCTTAATTTCTTTGCTCCAACTTCTTCTCCTCTAAATTCAAACCTCTAAAAGAAACAGTTTCCAGTGGGGCTAATTTCCCCCACTCTCCCCGCCTCCCTTTTCAACTTCCAAAATTTAAAAACCTCTCTTGTAATGCTATATAAAGTTTTGTTTGCTAAAATAAAAAGGGGTCCCCCGTTTTTTCAATTACTCCAAATAACTAGGCCCTTCTTTATCTTAATCCTTACTTGGACATAACCTTCCCACACAACAAAACTTTATAATATCCTTCTCTAAAATAATTCTAAACCTTTTTTTCCATTTTCTAATATTCCTTTGATATTTTTTTCCTTGTTTTCTTGTTGGATCTTATTTTAGAAGGGATCAAAAAAATTTGGGTTATTTTTTAAACAACTTTTCCCCCAGTTTTGAAATGGGGTGTTTTTTTCCCCCTGGAAAGCGCCCTCTTTTCCGGAAACTTTCCTTTGGTCACCAAAACCTCAAAGTTTTTGCCTAGCCCTCTGCCGTAGGGGAAACGTTTTCTTTTGTCCTTGGTTATAGAAAGTATGAAAATCAACATATCTTGGGGTGGTTTTCCCACAAGCATTATTGCCCTCTCCTTGATATAAAGTGGTAATCCTAGGCTTTTTGGTCTACTCTCACTAATTCTCTCTCCAATCTTTCCCTAGACGTCCCGAACTTGTTTTACATCATAACTCCTCCTAAGCTACTGTTTTATTTACAATTTACATTTAACAATTTCTTGGAAAATTTTTCCCCCCAGTCATGTTGCCTTCATCCTTTAAGGAGAGATCTTGCCAAACTTTGCAATTTCAGACAGTCCCACGTCCTATCTCATCTTCAAACTCTAATGACCTCCAGCAACTTTACTTCTATCTCCAATTTTAACTGTACTTCCAACTGGTGAAAGTTCCCTGGAAACCCATGTTTTTTTGTTTCTCCCCCAATTTTAATTTACCTTATCCTAAACAATATAAATTAGGAATGTATTAGCCTTTTTATCATGTTGGTTAGAACATGCCAGTTGTAAGAAACATATATTTAAAACCATAACAACCAGAAAACATTTTGGCACAAATCTTTTGATTTTTCTTTTAAATTTTTCATTTCCCTTATTGCCAATATCTTTATCCTTCTCCCTTTCTCAACTATGGCCCTTCTCCCCTATTTTCCTTTTTCTGGTCACCCCCTTTCCTATAAACTGTTTTTTTTATAGAACTTCCCCACCGTTTTCACCTTCAAAATCCTTATTAATGGGGTGGTTTCCCCTTCCTAAGGTTTCTGTTTCCCTAATCCTCCCCAACTCCTTTTTTTAACTTTTCATTAAAATACACCTTTTCTTCCCCTCTTATTCCAAACCCCGTTCCTCCCTACCCATTCCATAATGGTTTTATTGACCTTCCACCCTTTCCATTTTACCTCCCTCCAAATTGGGGGACTATGAAATCTTTTTCCCTCGTAATCTCTAAACCGGGCGAAAGAAAGCAATAGTTTTGGGTTTTTTCCAAATGTCCCAAAACACAGTTTTATTCATCTTATCCTTCCTTCGAACATAATATTCACACATTCTTAATAAATATCTTACTTGAAAACACAAACTACTCAAACCCCTTCCCCTCTGTTCCCCTTTAACCTATCGATCTTTTGGCGCTTAACTTTCTTTCCCCTCACAATTACCTATAATTAATAAAACCTATCCCATCATATGTCCTCTTTCCCAAAAAGCAAGCTTCCAAAGAAGGGTCTGGGGGGTGTTTCTTTTGGCCGAACTTCGGGAAACTTCTACTACCCCAATTTTGGCTGCCTCCTTGTATAGAATCATTGCCCCCTTCGGCCCCTTTGGTTATGTGAGTAATGGGCCAATCAATAATTTATCTTGGGAAATCGCTCCACAACCACACTGGGGTCTTTTCCTCTTTTTGAAAAATAAGGTTTTGGGTAAAAGTCCCCTTTGGAAACCTTTTTTTTCGGAGTTTGTGTTTTTAATATTCTACTGTCACTAACTGTTCCCTTCCAAATCTTTTTCAAACCGTCGAAATATAGATTTTTTTTACCACGTTTAACCATCACCCCTCCCTTATAGTAATCGCTAATTTAAAATTGAAAAACAGAAGCTCCTCCTCCGCTTTTAAGGAGAGCCTTGGGTAAGAACTCGGTAAATTTTTTCCCTCCACACAGTCTCTCCATTCCCTCCTCAACCCGCTCTTCAAACCCCCAGAACTTTAACACTAAACGTGCGCTCAATCTTTCCAATATCCCCCTCAACTGGTAAAGTCCCCTGAAACATACCACTTCCTTCAATTTTATTTTTCCATTTTCTTTGCACCCCTTTTGAAACACTTTTTTTCGCACTTTGATAATGAACCCTCTTTTTTTATTCGCTGGAATTTCTCTTCTAACTGGTGAAAAATTTGAGTAAGACTCCCCTGCCTGGCTTCACTGACGGCCATATAATATATATTAATATAAATACTTATATCAGTAATATTTATATAGTAATATCTTATAATAAATTAAATAATAAATTATTATATATATAAATTTCTGTATAATTATATTATATATATATAATATATATATATAATAAATATTATATATAATATATATATATTTTCGAAGTTCACCTTTTTCTAAAAATATTTTTTGTACGCCATGCATGCATAAACCATTTGGGGGATTTAAAAATTTTGCCCCAATTTTTTTTCCTAATTTTTAGAGAAATCCTTCTGAGGAATACGTCCACTTCCCAAAATAAAAATTTTTAGTTCAGGTTTCCTAGTAATAAACTTTCTGATACTTTTTATTTAATTCATTTTTTTAAAATTAAAATAAAAACGGTATTTTTTTATATGGACATTTATTAAATCCTGAACCCTGGACATCTTTTGGCTGGTTTCCCCCAAATGAAAAACCTGCTGAAAAAATGCCAGAAAATTGTTGTATTGAAGAAAAAATCCGTAATAAAAAACCACCCGAAAAAGGTCCCAAAAAATTAAAAGTTTTTAACCAAGCGCGCCAAATTCCCGAGTAAAAGAGTGGCCGGAAATATTTAGGATTTTCGTTAATCACAAAATTCGACTGCCATAGAAACTCCAAAAAAATATAACGGAATACAATATTGAATATTCAAATTATGTTTTTCGTAATTTCTAAAAAACATCTGAATGCATGCCATACGAACATTTGTCTACCTGGAATTCCGCCTCTGTGACCCACCTACCCGTGAGTGATGGTGAACTTATATTTTTTTACTGCCAATGTGATTGATTTTAGCCCAATATGAATTAGATTTTTTAAAAAATGGAAATTATATAATATAAAAATATATAAAAGGTAGAAACCCTGTATTATATTTTAATACTATTCATATATATATTAATTTAAATATATTATATATATTATATATATAATTTATAAATATTATATATTATATAATATTATTAATAATATTAAAAATATATATATATATATAAATATATATATATAATAATTATAGTAGTTAGTATATATATATACTTAATACTATATAATATTATAATAAATATATATAGTATTAATAATAATATATATATATATATATATAGTAATATTATAATATATAATAATTATATAAAGATATATATATTGTATTCATATAAATATTATTTTACATTTAAATATATTCAGTATATATTTTTGATATTAATTAATAAACATAAGTGATATTTTAATTATCTATAAAATTATTATTTTATATATAAATTTATATATAAGTATAGATAATTAAAAAAATAGACACTAAATGTATCATCACTTCCTATGAGTATAATAATATATTATATAGTTTAAATAGCAAGAAGTAATTAAAATTCCCTTGTCCCGGTGCGTTTTTGCGGTATCAACAAAGAAAAGTCCCGGCTTTTTGTAGGTCCCCCTTACAATGAAGTTTCAATAGTATAGGCTTTGTAGTTTGCCCAATATATATATTAATAAATGGGTTTTTTTGCAATTTCAAGTATTATTATATTATATATATTAGTATAATTATATCATAGACATTATTAAATAATATATATATATTATTATTATATACTATAATATAATATATATATATTAATCCGTATATATCTGTTTTACAAAACAAGTATAAGTTATATATATATATTGTTCTATAAATTATATTATAATATATATTTTTATTAATTAGATATGATATTATAATAATCCAAGTCGTGAAATTTTTAAAAGATTTTCTGTTAGGTTCATTGAACTTTTTAATGTTTATTTTATTTTTTCAGTTAGGCAATTATCAAGGAGTTTTCCTTAGGTTAAATGACGTAAATTTTTAAGAATTTAATTATATTAAAAAAATTGCAATTAATTTTCAAAAATATTTTTCACGGTAACATTTTAAATAAATATAACATAAATATAATATATATTATATTATTAATATTAATATTATATATTATATATATATATAATATATATTATATATAATATATATATAATTATATTTTATAATATATATATAATATATTATTATAAATTATGGAGAGCTCATTTCCCCATTTCCCCAATACGTGATTTAGTGAAGGTCTTTAAGGACTGGATGTTTCCGCGGTTGTTCCCTAATTAAATTTAAAAACAGAAATTTTTTAATTTAAATTATTTTTAGTAATAATTTCAATAATAATAGTATAATATATAATATTATAAGTGTATACTAAATTCCTAATATATAATTATATATATATATATAATATATATATATATTATATTATAGTATCTATAACAATAATTATAAAGATATATAAAATAAATAATAACAATAATAATTGAGTCGGCTCGAGCCCCCCTAAAAAATTGAAGTGGATTTACCCCTTTTTAAGGGGGCTCGAGCCGAATGGGGACAGAGGGGGGGAAAACGTTTTCAAAATAACCCCGGAGGGGGGGGAATTAGACCCGCCCCCCGTAGTCCACCCTCGAGGCCCTAAGTGAGACCTCGACCTTCCTGACCATCGGGGCGGGACTTACCCCTGTGGGGGGTATTCGTTTTAGTGGGAAATAATACCCAAAAAAAAATGCAATAATTCCCCAAAAAATGAAGTACTTTTGGGGACAAAATTTTTTAAATTCATGGTTTCTCTTCTACATTAAAGCACTGCCTTCTAATAATGTTTTCAAAAAACAACTTGGGAACATTTGCATTTACAATATTAATATTATTCATATATATATATAATAAATATATATATAATTATATATATATATACTATTTATATATATTATATATTATATATATATATTTTATATATATTTATATTCCTTTCAAAGTAAAAGGTTTCAATATTGTTTGTTGCTCCCGAACCGAAGTCCGCCTTGAGTATCCCGCGGGTGTGGGACTTAGGCCCACGTGTGGGGGAACCTCGGAAGCCGCGACTTGGTTTTTTTGAGTGACACACGACCCTTGACCGCGAATCAAAAGTGGGATTTGAAAAACGAAATATAGTTTGTCCCATTTTATTAAAAATATAATATATAATAAAATATTATAATAATATATATTTATATAATGAAATATATAATATAATTTATAATAATATAATATTTATTATAAATATACATTCTTATTATTATATATATATGTATATATAATATATATATATATATTATATACTATAATTACTAATGTTAATATATTATATTTATCTAATAATATATATATATATATTAAAAAAATATATATATAATAATATATTATATAATATAATATAGTATATATATATATATATATAGAACAAAAAATGACGTCTTTAATTAATAAAAAGATCTTGAACATAAAATAATAAAAAAAAATAATTTAATATTATAATATAATAAATAATAATTATATATATTATACATATATATATATATTAAATATAGTATATATATATATATTATATAATATTTGGCTAAAAACTTTAAAAGTAAATAAATAGTAGAGTATTTTTCAGAGTATTTATAAAGTAGTATTTATAAAGAAAATTAAGTTTTTGATATTAAAGTTTAAAACAGGATTTTTTTTTTGTATATAGTATATAAATAAATATATAATAATAGTAATATAATATATGGTTATATAAATTAATTAATATATATATTATAATATATATATAATATATATATAAATTTACAACAATAACTAAAAATATATATAACTAACTTGAACCTAACTTATATAAAATAATACTTCTATTTATATTATATTATATAATTAATTATATAATAAATAGTATATAATTATAGATAATTTATTATAGTAAATATATAATTAAATAATAAATAATTATAAAGTTAATTTTTGGGAAATAAAAAATATTTATTGGAACTTTCCAACAAAAAAATTATATAGTATTATTAACGAAACAACAAATTTTTTTTTTAGATCTGGGAGTTTTATTGTTTGTTTTTTTGTTCCCGGTTTTTTTTTGTTGAGCCCATTAATGAAAAAAATTTAAAAGATTTTTTCGAATTTTGGTGAAAATGGTAAAAGAAAAGGAGGAGTCCCTTTATTTTTTTATTGTAAAGTACTAAAAACTAAATCATGGGGCCTCAGGGTTTAAACAATAAATAATAATTGCGTTTTCAAAAGTTTTTTAACAATAATATAGGTTGGGTTTTTAAAATTTCTTTTAATTTTTGTTAATGGGTCGAATTAAAGGAAACAACATCTTTACACCGTGTATTTTGGGCGTTTTTTATTTAATGTTGAAAAAGCTAAATAGCAAAGGAATTATCCATAAGTCGTTGGAAGTTTTTTGATTTATTTATTAAACTAAATATTATTAATTTTTTTTTTACTTAAGCAGACTATCTTTAAGTTACGTCTTTAGGTTTTACGGGGCAACGACAACTAATCTAGGTTAGGTTAGGATAAATTTCGGCAACGCCAATCCATCTAGGTTAGGTTTCATTAGGTTTTCGGGCAACGACAATCCACATCCCTAGGTTTAGGTATCCCCTAATGGTCCTAACGGCAAATCGACGAATCTTGTCCCCCAAATAGGTCCGGTAA
Source organism: Trachelipus rathkii (assembly GCA_015478945.1). Lineage (NCBI taxonomy): Eukaryota > Metazoa > Arthropoda > Malacostraca > Isopoda > Trachelipodidae > Trachelipus > Trachelipus rathkii. The sequence goes on from JABUQX010084524.1 coordinate 26,660, forward strand.
ACTGGTACGGGCCCTTTTTCTAAGTCTTAGGTTTAAATTGGATTAAAGTTTTGGGTTAGGTAACACACAGATTTTCACACACAACACACAACACTACAAAAAATCAATAATTAATTATATATAATAGTATAGTATAGTAATAGTAGTAAAACACCAATATGTTAAAATTAATATATATTAGTATATATATATATATTAAATAAATTAATATAATGATATAATTATATAATATATAATATACAATAATATTCCGATATATATATATTATATATATATATATATATATATATAATTATTTATTATATAACTAATATAAGTTATATTTATTATATATATAAGTAATATAATATAAATATATAATATATAAATATATATAATATATATATGTATATATATAAATATATAAAAATATATAATTATATATATATTAATATAGAATATAAAGAAGATATGCTATGGATATTTTAAATTATCAGATAAAAACTAACAAAGTTAGGAATTTTTAGAATTAAACAGAACCTTAAAATTTTTTTTCAAAATTGAAGGAAGCCATAACTCTGGTTCTATAAAAGATAGAAACGTCCGACTAGTCTCAATCGATTTGTCTCGCTGAGTTCTACCTGCATAAAACATACCATCAAAATCGGTGATTGTAATGTTCAAATTTGAAAAAATATTGGTAGGTTCCATATGGATTTACCCAGATATATATATATATATATA